>CAXKVY010004068.1:0-80058 GCA_964058915.1 Tetropium fuscum | reverse complement strand
TGAGCCCTGCACCGGAAGGTCCGGGTCGTAGGTCTTCCTCAACGGGATATAAATCCAGTTGCTGTAAGGTTGATTGAATAAAAAGTTTTTTTAAATTACATTTAATATGATTGAAATTGGAACTTCTACAAAAAATGTAGTAGGTATATAATCTTTAATCATCAAAAAATAAATGTTGATATTGTATGTCTTATTCTGTTGTCTCAGTTTCTGGTATTGTTTGGACAAAATCAAGATCATCCCCGTCATCCAAATGTTACGTATCTATATTGCAACGACATTTAGATCATAGCTCTATACACAAAGTTTATAGAGAATGGTGTGTTGAAAATGAGAAAACATCAGTAGAAACGGTAGAAACTAGGTATTGAACGAAGCCTTGGGAAGAGAAGAATTATAAATTTTTAAACCATCAATGATCAATGTGATACTTTTGTCGATTTGCTGCCCGAACTCGTTGTTCGGTCATACGCAATCAGCGTGCGAACAAGACTAACTGCGCAAACTTTAGGAAATATACTATTATCGTGACTGACTTGAGGAACAACGTCATAGTCAATCCGTTTCTTATTCTTTTTTTTTAACGTGGGTATCTCTCGTTTAGGACAACATATACTTAACATTATCTGATATAGTTTCTAAATATTACCTATCATTATTCATTAAGGTACTTTTATCATCGATTGGAATTATATTAATTTGGAATGTCGTAATTTCTTTAACCACTAGAAACAACTACAAGTTGTACCGAACAATTATAAAAATGTAGACACATATATCCAGGATCACATATTATGCAAATATATCTTCTAGATATATTATATAGGTATTATGTTTAAATGTTTTTATTCCACATACTTCTTAGAGCTTTGTTAAACCCCGTTATAGATTTGTTTGTAGTGACATACATTGATCGATGGGAAATATCGGTACCAACTCGTTGAAGAATTATATTTAGTTTGTTTTGTAAGGGTTGTGTTTGAGTTAACCAATCGATCATTATTAGTTAAGAAATATCAAAACACTAAATCCAAATACAGATAATCGCTTCATCTTTTACCTCAGACCGTCAAAGATTTGCCTTGCATTGAACCATGAACCATTCAACTTATTTAACATTTATTTTAAAATAAAGTGTTAATTGATTTAATTTGTTTGTTTATTTTATGTTTTAGCTATATTTAAAAAAAAAGAATTACACCCTGTTATGGGTGTAATTCGAAATATTTTATTAATTTTGTGTAAAAATGTGTCTACCAACGTTTTATGGATTGGTGCAAAGAAAAAAAATATTAAGATGTATTCAGAAGATGTACAGGTGGTGTATAGAAGATGTACAGGTTCTCAAACTTGGCATATTATATGAAGCCGTCAATGCTTTTGTCATAATATTCAATGTTGCGGTCAACGTTGGATATAAAGAAATATTGATCAAAGTTACGTGCTTTTCTCCAGAGTGAAAATAGGGGATATACAGGAAAAATTACGATTATTTACAAAGGAGCAAGCTGATTGCTTTTTGAATAGTGCCGCTCTTGATAATTTATATTTGATGATGAATCTGATAATGAAGATGAAGAAGTAAACGCTTTAAAAATATAAGAAAACATTTTATTTTAAAAAACTTTTATAAATTAAAACTTGATTAACACTTTTAATCTAAGGATTAAAAGTGTCAACTTTAGCTACTAGTATTAAAATTGACTACTTTTGTTGCTAAGACATAATTTTTTTTCAGTAATTGTACAGTAAAATTAACACAAAAATCAGCCAAATTAAAACATTTAAAAAAAAGTTCTCTCCAACGGCAAAGGGTTCCATACCCTCCTCTTAGTAAAAAGAGTGGGAAATGGTAAACTTTTTACAATTTCACGCAAATATCTCGAAAACTACAAGGCCTGGCGCAAATCCTATACGAAAATGATCTGAGTACAATAAATTTCGAATAAAAATGGTCATGGTCATATACATAATTATGGTAAAGTGAACAGTTACCTGATATGTAGGGGGTAGAAATTACATAATTTCCCGAATCGGCGACTATAGATTTGTTGTTTCAGCAATTTACTTTTGTAAGCTGCTGAGAGGTAAAATAGTGCCATTTAAAAAAGTTCAAGCGAGTAAGGCGCTGCACACGAAGCTGCTTACATTCAATGATCAAAACGCAGACCCAAATGCAGTGAGTGGCTGATGCTGGAAAACATTACTCCTTTATTTTTTATGTCTCCTGCTATATTTTTATGTCTTATATTTCGATGTTACAGACTATACATCATTTACGTATAGGATGACGTTTGCGCTAAACCTCATCGTTTTGAGATTTTCACGAAAAATTGTGATAAATCATCATTTCACACTCTCCCCAAACCCGACGCTAGTGGTCGTGTAACTTTTTAGTACGAACTACGAGGAGGGTATGGGTTTTTTATGTTTGAGTTTTTGTCTAATTTTACTGTACCATAAGGAAAATGTCAACATTAGAGGCTCCTAGAGACAGTAAAAAAATGTCAGTTTTGTGACGGTTGGAGAAAAACTTTATTATTGGAAACTAAACGTTAAATACGTATAAACTAAAGTTAAATACAATCAATTTTAACTTTTCGTTTGAGTTTTCTCCATATTAAGGAGAAGATTATACTATAAGTATATCCAGGCACAAATATATTTATTGCCTTCGAGGACCCGCAATTACTCCAAACTATGTATTCCAAACCAACACCACATAATTCATAAAGAATTAGCACTCGTGATAAAATCATAATTGCTCCTAAGGGATTACCCAACACTTACCTGAAGTATCAATGCAATTGTTAACTGGATATAGCTGTAATCCGACCACAAATAGGTCGCATTAAAGAGACAACCGTGAAAAAATAGTAGCATTTACAAAATATAACATAAATCCCCTTATAGCGGTTGAACTACCCTTAAAACCCACCCTACAACAATGGCTCTGACGTTAGGTCGAAAATCCCTGCAAATATCAGTTTCATTCATTGAATACAAAATAAAAGAGGGTTGTTATTGTTATAGTAGTTATCCCCACTTAACTTTAGGACTGCCCATTTTCATTCCGATAAGTATATACTCATGTTGACTTTAGACTTGTTTAGTTATCTAGTGGGCTTAAATAGTTCAGTGATCTTTTCGGGATGTATATGAACAATGTTATGTATCCTTATGTTATCAATCCAACTGAAAATAAGTGCAATCGGATCTTCAGGCCGTGGGACACAGCCAAAGAAACCATAGACAATTCTCAAGACAGTACAGTATCCACAACCACCAACGAAAGTGACAACAGTCGAGACGGTTGTGGAAGTAAAAAGGTCCCGGAGAAGTTGATTGAAAGTGAAAATATAATTGATGTAAAGGAAGGCTTTAGACCTCTACATAAACCAGGAAGGACAGAAATTAGCCTGAAGGATAAGAATCTTCCCTTTCAATTGGAGCGCCCTATTGAGTATCCTTTAGAATCGTACAGTATGTACCCAGAGATCCTTCAAGCAAATATAGCTCAATCTCTGGGACTCACCCCTAATGATCCTCTTTTTATGGAATCAATAGCGCAAGGTTTCGCTTTGGAAGAATACGCTAGGGTATTAAGTCAGGAACATCAAGCGAAAATATTGGCATCGAAGAAGCAGAGGCCGAAGAAATACAGATGCCCGCACTGCGATGTTGGATTTTCTAATAATGGCCAGTTGAAGGGGCATATCAGAATACATACTGGTTAGTATTCCTATGTTCAGAAATTCCTTACACATAGTTTAGTACAACAAATTTTTAGGTTTATGTTAATCGGCTTGATATAGCTCTAAAGTAGCTGTAAAGATTTATTAAGAAATTATTGCATGCAAATTAAATCAATTAATTAATAAAATTATTAGAACATAAATATAAATAACTGCCTTTCTGCGTCTTTAGTCGAACACTTTAAATATATGTTTCTATATAAAATTCAAGATTCGACATACAAAAAACGAATCCGAAAATGTACTTATTTTATTTCAGAATTTCAGAGGTATTTAAAAAAATAAATTGCTAAATTTTAAAAGCATTTAAAAAGATTTATAGAAAATAAAACGCAGGTATTTCTTTTATGTGGAAACTTCTGAAATGCAGCACGTAAAGAGTAGATTATAGTTTCTACTTTCTCAAACATACAATGTACATAAAACAACAGCACTGCAGGAAATATAGATAAAATGGAAGTTGGCCTTTTTTACAGAAATATTGCATGCATATCAGTTATTTTATTTGTCTTATTTATGTGTTATACACATACAATACATACAATATATATATATATATATATATATATATATATATATATATATATATATATATATATATATATATATATATATATATATATATATATAAATATATATATATATATATATATATATATATATATATATATATATATATATATATATATATATATATATATACAATGTAATTTCAATTTACCCAAGAGAATTATTAATATTTAATATTTCTATATGAAATTTTGTACAAACCTACTTCCGAAATTAACCAGTAGGCCTTGATTTTTGTACAGAAAAGTTGCCGCTTTATCCCAAAATATAGTTACTCACCCTTCCTAATAGGATTTATAATTTTGGAAATATCTGGAAAATTCAAGATGTTAGTATTTTCAGTTTTGTGTCATGATTTATCATATAAAAACAAATTTCAGATTTCGTATTAGGTGTGAAAGTAATTAACTACATCTGATCAGATTTTTAATAAAAAGTTTCGATTAAGCTGGGCCAGTGCCGTATTCAGCCAATTACGTTATTAATGGTTTTAAAAGCAGCAAAACACTTTATTCACGAAATTCTCAATGATAGCCATATTAAAAATAATTTATTTTAATATGGCTATTAAAAATCATTTAATTAAATAAGAATTGCTGGTAGCCCAGCTTAATCGAAATGTTTTATTTAAACTCTGATCGGATGCATTTAACCACATTTACACCTAATACGAAATCTGATTCAATTATTTTGAAATTATGTTAAATAATGACACAAAATTAAAATATTGTTAAATAAAAACACAAAAAAATGAAAATCTTCAATTTTCTATTATTGATGATATCTTGAAAAAACTATAAAACTAAAAAGTACTTCAAAAGGTTGTTTTATTGCACGGTCCTTATAATATAAGGACCGTGCAATAAAACATATTTATATATATATATATATATATATATATATATATATATATATATATATATATATATATATATATATATATATATATATATATATATATATATATATATATATATATATATATATATATATATATATATATATATATATATATATATATATATATATATATATATATATATATATATATATATATATATATATATATATATATATATATATATATAAAGTTATATAATTATTATTAAATATATTTCGAGTTATTGTGAATATATACGCGTGAAAAATATACAGAAAAGTTTGTTAATTTAAGGAAATTTTAGGAAATTTTATTGATGGGAAACATGTCTCGTAATGAAAAATCTGAATCATAATGAAGATCACAGCCAGTAAATGTCTATTAAATCAATTAATGTATGGGAGTAAAAATAATATAGGTATTACAAAAGGTATTATACTGTATTGCAACTATAATACCTGGATATATTAAAAAATAATTATATAAAAAATTTTTTTTGGCAGGATTTAAACTAGAGTCGTTTGGAGGTAGATGATAACAGCTGTTTCGGTTTCGCTATTTCACTGGGATCATAACTGATAATAATTATAAGTGCATTTTTCCAAAATGTACATACGCAATAAACTGGCGCAGTAACCATTTTTGGTCCAACTCGACAAAACTAGGCCTAGTTTAATGATCCAGTGGCGTCTGTACTGAACCACACCCAAACACGTTGTTGTTGTAAACAAGTGGTTTATGCCGGTGTAGTTGATATTTATTTCTTAGTGTTCTTAAAACAATTTGCGCAGTAGACTTGCAGTGTTCTAGCACAGTTTTTAAGTTTTTCGTTAGACACAGGAATTTGATGCATATACAGGTAAATAGTATTTTTTCAGGTTATGTTATTTTACTTTATTTGTTATTCGGTCTTTATTTCAGGACTGCATAAACGTCCCCTAAAAGTCCACTGATGGGTAATGGACAAATAATTCATAGCCAAATAAAAGTAGTAATTGCTACTTGTAGTAATTAAAAACGTTTTTTTATTTTATGAAAAAAGAGGCAAGTGATGGTCTCTATATACCACCTCTAAACTTTAAGCAGCGATTATTAAAAACCATTAGAATATTCAAAAGAAGTTCTAGAAAAGTATTCGAGGAACAGAAAACTGCTGTGGAGCACCTGGTCATTTTCATTTTCTGGCTCTCAAATTGGCTGATGTAGAAGCATTGGCAAGACAAAAATTAACTTTATATACATAATTAACTATATATATAAATAAACTAATTTCAGAAGTGTGGCATAATACTTGTCTCAAAGTAATAGATACTGAAACAAAAATATAGAACAAAAGCATTTGATAGTCTTTCATTTACTGTTCATCATCTAATGTGTATGACCAGTGATGTTACATCTGCAGCCATATTTCTTCTGATGTTGCATATTTGGACGATCAAGACAACGAGTTTTGATTAACATAAATAAAATTAAGAAAAATTACGGAGCAAATAAACATATTGTATTATTTGTACTTAATAGTGATTTTTTTAAAACTTTTTATCAGTGGCAATAAATTATAAAATTTTGGTACTTGTTTTAATTTTACTTCATTTTACCCTCCCATTCCGAACCGACTGAACAGATAGGCAACCTACTATACGTACTTCGCGCAGCTTTATCACTCCGCCCATGTACAGTTTAAAAAAATGAACTCTAAAACAGTTTAATCTGTGCAATAATTACATCAATGAAAACTTCAACTCGATGGCCCTAACATTTTCGAATATATATATATATATCCATTCCAAACAGTTCAAAATATTAAAGGATCCGCCGTAATTAACCTAAATCCTGAAATCCATAGCATTTAAACCCATAACCTTCCCAAAATGTATAATTAAAGCATAGGCATTTTCACACCTTTGGACTTTCCTAAGGCCAGTGATATTTGAAGATTATAGGGAAAGTTATAAGAAAATCTTGTGTATTGTAGATGAGTGACACCTTTGCATATTTCATTAATATGATTTTCAATGTGTTTCAATTTTCTAAACTCAACACTAGATGTTTATAATACTTGATTGCGTTTATTTGATTGCAGGCGAGCGTCCTTTCAAATGCGAGGAGAAGGAGTGCGGCAAGACGTTTACAAGAAACGAGGAGCTGACTCGCCATAAAAGAATTCACTCAGGTCTTCGTCCGTTTCCTTGCACGCACTGCGGCAAGCGATTCGGGCGCAAGGACCACCTGAAAAAACACTCGAGGACTCATTTCCAACCCAGGGGATTGTATGCGGTGCCGGTTATGTTGCCTTTCGAGACGTGGGCATCGTCTTCGAGCAGCTATCCTTTTGTGCCTATGTTCGGTTATTGATATCGTTTGATTTATTTTCATTATTTAAGACAATGGCCAGTTTTTAAAAATGTGTGGGTAATTTTGTATTTGAGACAATGGACAGTTTTTAAAAATATTTGGGTAATTTTGTATTTGTATATAGTGTAAATATTGTAAATATTACAAATTGTGATATCAACCTTATAGAGTGCCAAATTTATTTATATTATGAAAAATTTTTTGAGACTGATCTTGACTGCAATAAACATCTATGATCTAGTAGTTATAGTTTTCTTTTCATATTTAACTACGCGATAACGCTTACGTCGTCCCTTGTCCTCATATAAGCTTAGTATAAATATTAAGGTGTCGCAACTGTAATAGATAATATATTATTGTAATTAATTTTCTTTCTGATGGTTAAGTTTATCAAACGAACGTATAGAAAAATATGGCCTAGTTTTTTATTTCTTATTCAAGTACTCTTGAATTTTGTAATCGATTTATTATACTCTTCACTTCGAATTTCAAAGAAGTTGTTCATTAGTGCATTTATCCTGGCAGAATATGAAATTTTTGCCATTTCGTATGTTATTTAATTATTACTATTATTATTACAATTATGGTAATAAGAAAGCTATTAGAGATGAAAAATGTAAAGATAATTTGACTGAAACTGGTAGGTACTTCAGATAAAAAACAAAAAACCATTTGGAAAATTGTAAACAGTGTCATAAAATCTAAGAAGCCAAATCTGGAAACTACTATGTGATCAGAGCACTTCAATTTATATTTAACATATATTTGCAGTAAGATATTCAATACAAACGATGATTCCTCTTTCAGCCGAATAACGTTCTTGAATAATGCACCCAAGCCTCCCTCTTCATATTTTATGCGTGGATGTTAGTGACGCTATTTGCCCTAAAAAAATCATCTAGCTGACTTCTATGGTCTCAATAGCTCTATGATAAAGTCACCAGCTGAGTCTTATTTGAGCTACTAACTTTGTTGCTTAATAAATGTATTGATAAAGGCATATGGCCTGAGTCTCTCAAAATTCAAAGGTATAACTCCTTCACAAGAAAGGCAACAGGGACACACTGGACAATTATAGACCGATTGTCATAATTCCCCTGATTTGTAAAATCTTAGAAATAATTATCAAAACTACGTTAATTATCAAAACTAGGCTTTAACCTAGTTAACATTAACTAGGTTAAAGACAGATAGAGTTAATTTATTTTCTCTGAAAACAAATTAACTCTATCTGTCTTGTTGGAGGTGGTTGAATCGGTGGTGGAGGGTCTGGATGTGTACCCCAAGGTTCTGAATTGGGGCCGGTTATTTTTCTTGTTTTTGTCAATGACCTACTCTACTGGCGAGAATTTTTGTGTTATTTGTAAACGACACATATTGATGGCCAAAGGAACACATATTGCTGGTCGATGTTTTGGGCAATGACAGACTAACTCTTGCTAAAGACTCGTTCACCTGCAATAAATTAAAACTGAATGACTCGAAGACATTTTAAAATTTCGTTCCGAACGATGGGACCCCACGTCGAATTGTAAGTTGTTGGGTGTTCAACCTGGTATCTAGAACCAGGTCGCCGCACGTTGCCGTTGCTTTCGTTTGCTCAAAGCCGTCATCACATCAGTTATTTTGTTTAAGACGGCTAAGAAAAACATTTACCTGTGATATTCTGCACGAGGTGTACTATGCTTTAATTCACTCCCATCTTACATATGGTGTTCTACAATAGGGCAATTCTACATCCGCTATTAACGTCTTTATTCTCCAAAAAGAGACTATCTGTATAATCGAGGGGGAGAATTGTGATACGGCTTGTAAAGCATTATTTAAAAAGTTCAAGATACTGACATCGCAATAAATTTTCATTTTCGAGCCTCATCAACGCGGACATAAAATTCACATACATTCGGATATTAATAAGATATGCTAAAACTACGTAATACATAATACATATAATATTGATATTTAGAAAAATTTCTTGATCTCTCTGGTAATGTCGGACATGAACTATTCCCTTCTTTATCGCCCAACCAAAAAAATTTGAATTAGTAACTGCTTTTATAGCATAGCCGATTTTATGAATTATTCTGCCGTTTATGACACTTAGTACACACGTTTCTATATTTAATTTATTACTTCAAATGTACAAATTGTACGGTAAGTGGTCAATGAACTACTCTTTCTGTCTTTCTCTCTTGCTCTGTTTCTCTCTTTCTCTCTTTCTCTCTTTCTTTCCTCTCTTTCTTCCTTTCTCTCTTTTTCTCTTTGTCTCTTTCTCTCTTTTTAGCTCTTTCTCTGTTCCTCTTTTTCTCTCTTTCTCTATTTCTCTTTTCCTCTCTTTCTTTCGTTCTCGTCGACATATATACAAATTCACATATATAAATTCATATATACCTCATCTATAAATTTGCGACAAATGTACTGATCACTAATAAAATGGCTGTATTTCTTGAAGATATTCGGTAGGCTTTCCATATAATGGAAATATATCTTTAAAAACTATTCAGTTCACTTCCGTCAATAAATCAACATATTTCACACGCCTCATGTCGATCCGACAACAGTAACTGAGGTAATAGTAATAAACGTTATCGCAAATCATGACGCGTTACATTGTACTAACGGTCAAGCAGACAGAATAAAGAATAGTTCGGTAGCAATAATAATCATTACGTCACAGCTGGAAGCAAGGGTGTTGACAATAATTGATCTGGTAACTTCCGTATCGCACTAAAATTGTCAAAACATCCTAGTGATCCCCGCTGCAGGAGGTCTTTACCTTTTCAATGGGCGATTTGAACGGCTTTGAATGCAGAAGGAAAGGAGATGGGACGCTGATAGAGGAACTTAAATGATATTGAAATAAAATCATTTGTAAAAATAGAATGAGGCTTTCACGAAACGTATACATGTTAAAGTGAATTGTTAAAGTTTAGCTAGAAAATAGAAGGCATTTATTATACAATTTTTTCAATGCCAATTCTTCGTGCACTAAGTGGATATGGCTCACAAAGGCAATCTGAAATGGGAAATCGTGTTTTGGAAGATTAATAGTTGACATACAGTTCGTTAAGATCGTCCACTATGAATCACTGTTGCGAAAATTACTTGTCTTGAAGCGTACTTTTAGTTCAATCTATTATTTTATCAATAAAATGATAGTATTTTTACAGAGGAATGTATTAGTATATTTTTTACCAAGATCATATTCAAAATTACTTATATCCTTTTTCCATGTTCGACATTTCCTAAGAGGTATGATCATCAAGAATCAATTTCCAAAATATCAGTCTTCATAGACTACCTACCTAAGTAAAACGTTATTTTCTTTTTATTAATGACCACCGCATAATATGGTAAACACCACCACTCAGCTGGGAATTACACAGTGTTTAGACAAACAAATATATTTACATAATCTCATTTAAAGCTGAGCGAAATCGGATATTTAGTTAGCGAGATATCGCGAATCGCAGTTGCGAAAATAGAAAAAATCAAATTGGTTTTTCATCGAGGGGGAGTGGAGTTAGAGCCTCAGTTTTTTTTTTTTGGAAGAGATTTTATTATATTATGAAGGAAATACGAGGCCGCTGGCGGGGGTGGTGGGATAATTAGGAGAGAGGGGAGAGCGGGAAAACATTTTTTTTAAATGCCCATAACCTCTGAATATTGACCGATCTTAAAAAATCTCACACGTCCAAAATCGATTTTTCCTGATACCTGCCAAACACTTAACGCGACGGCCATAATAGCAGTGCCGCCAACTACGAAATAATGGACGTGTATTCTTAGGGAGAGCGTACTCTTAGGCGTTCATGCCCTATATCACAAATAATCATGCAATTACCATGAATTTTTAGTTACTTAGTACTTTTTGTTAGTATCCACAGCGAACTTTTACGAAAGGAATAATAATAGATCATATTATTTAGTTGTTTGTATAAATTTGATGAACAGTAATAGGCAAAAAATTGCAATTTATTTTTCTGACATGCTATATTAGTAGATATAATATAAGTTGTAGATAAATACATAAATATAAAACATACGATGGACGTACTTGACAGGACTTCATATAAAAATCTTTGAGGCATATATGCCGAAATAAATCTTGAATGCCTCATAAAAAGAAGACATTTTCATGCGGTAAAAAAAGGTTTAATAACATATTTTTGAGAAATATGTTATTGTTAACATATTATTGTAGTAGCTGATAGAAGCAGTATATGTAGAAGAAACATAAGATTGACATAAGTAGAAATAGTGGAATTTTGCAAGAAGGCAAACGAGACGGTTAATAGAATGCTAGTTATCAAAATGCCCGTATAAAAATCGGTGCTGACAATAAAATTACTACACTTTTTGACCCAACCCAAGAAGTTTTACAGGACGAGTATTTAAGTCCTCTCTTATTTTCACTTTCATCTCTGCGTTTGTGCTTTTAAAAAAACTTAATTTTTCATTATTTATTTAAGTATTGCGTACTAAATTTAACTTTCGATATTCTGAAATATTTTCTTTCTTTATCTGAATTACATAAACATGCAACCAAAAAAAAAGGTTCAGCCGTCTATAATATATATATATATATATATATATATATATATATATATATATATATATATATATATATATATATATATATATATATATATATATATATATATATATATATATATATATATATATATATATATATATATATATATATGGTTATATATATGCCAATGTACAACAATTTGGGGGATTTCCCAAATTGTTTAGTCATGTGCTTAGGAATGCATAATATTTCGCAATGTCGGTTTGATAGTCATGATTGAAATTATTATTATTATTTAATTTTTTTAGATTATGTCTTATGTGTAGTAAAATTTAAAAATACAAAAAAGGGTAAACAGTTTGTATCTCACAAAAAGGGGCCTGCAAGACTCTCTGATGAATTCCAAATATATTTCGATTTGTGCATTTCTGTGTAATAAAAATTCTCTGGCTCTCAGATAACTATACATAAGACTACTATATATATATATATATATATATATATATATATATATATATATATATATATATATATATATATATATATATATATATATATATATATATATATATATATATATATATATATATATATATATATATATATATATAAAGAAGTGCAGATAGAGACATAGAATCCCTAATGCGAGAAATAGCATAATACGATTTATTAGGATTTTTTTTAAAATGGCAATATGAGCCGCCCATGAAAGAGCCTGATCCACAGTAATTCCAAGAAACTTAGCTTAATCAACTGATTTTATGTAACAGTTTTGAAATGATATGTCGAATTCTTTGTGTCACAAGTGATTTTGAAAGTATATACAGTATGTTTTATCTATATTAACCATTAAATCATTTGCATTGCACCATTCTACAAAACATTTACCGAGGATGAGATAATCTCGTCATGGGTTTGCGCTGTCCCTACTAAAGAAGTGTCATCTGCAAATAATGTGATTACGTCACTTTTAATATGCTTGGGCAGGCTAGCGACGAATAGCAAAAATATAACTGGTCCCAGCACAGAATCTTGCGGTACACCCGCATTTACTTTACGGCACTCTGATGTAACCGCCCCTGTTTTGACTGAGATTGACCTATCTTTTAAGAAAGCCCTCCGCTAGTTCAGGAATATACACCTAAATCCTAAGTTGATCAGTTTATTTTCAACAAAATGTAAGTTTAGGTAATCTAAGGCGTGTCAAGTCGAAGAAAAGACCTGCCACATGCCTTCTGCCAGGAAGACATTCGTACACATACTCAAGGAAAGCACAGCTGACTGACTGCGTTGATCTGCCTCTGCGAAAACTATGTTGATTATCATTAAAATATTAAATAATAAAAAATATTAAAGTCTATCAAAAAGTTCTACACTTTTTGTAAACAATTTTCTCACAAATTTTAGAAAACACTATAGAGATCGATTTTAGGCGGTAGATAGCTATATTTTGTGGGTAATTTTTTTTATAAATAGGAATAACTGGAGATGTTTTGAGAATGCTAGAAAAAATACCCGTTAAAGTTGCTAGGTTAATTAAATGGGTTAAGTGCCCACCAATACGTTAGGCTATCTCTTTTACAATTTTAACACAAACATTATTGGTGCCGCTACTTTTTTTATTCTCTAAATCTTTTATTATGCTTGTAACACCTTCTTTTGATGCTGGAGGGAAGAAGAAAGTTTTATTAGTAATACTGCTAATCGTACACTATTGTGATCTAGTGCCACCAAAGTGATTTTTCAGAGCAATATCAGTTACATTGGAAAAATAATCACAGAATATGTCTCAGAGATATTTCATCAGGCACAATTTTGTTTTAAAAATTTCCCTATTAACCATATTCCAAACTGATTTAGGCATATTATTTGAGGTATCTATTAAATTCTTATAAAAGTTCTGTTTAGTTGTTTTAAGAATATTGTTATTATTAGTTTTAATTTTTTATAGGAGTTCAGTGATTTAACAGTGTTTGAAGCGTTACATAACCAATATACATTTTTTAAATACTAAACATACTTTTAAAACACTATCTTGTTTAATTTCTTTTGTTACCCATGATTTTGACTGAACTCTATAGTTACAAGTTTTAAAGGGATAGGTCTTATCTATTTCATACAATAACAAATTCATAAAAGTTTCCAAACTAAAATTTATATCACAGCTCATATACACTTCACTGAAATCTATTAAACTCAAAGCAGATGCCAAATATTCTACATTTTTGTCAGATGCATCTCTAAATCTAATGAAGTTAGTGGACACCCTACTAATATTTTTTTTTTCACTTAGACAATGTTTGAGGGAAAAAATCTAATGGTCACTGAAGTAGGCTTCATAAACATTGGGTATACATTGTTTTGTATTAGCACTTGTTATAATATAATCTAACTTGGTGGAAGTAGTATTGCCTTGATTTTTAGTAGGTATACACCCTAGTGGGTGTCATTGAAGTTATATTTAAATTAAAAGTAATCAAAGCATCCTCCAATAAGAGTTTCTGTACAGAATTGTTATCGAGAAAATCAATATTTAGAACACCACACACAAACAGAATATGGTTATTTTTAAGAGAAAATTTAATTATTGAGCACAAATGAGAAAATAATACATCAAAGTTACCCTTCACATCCAGTGCATGCACATTATAACCACAATTGACGTATAAAAAAACATAAAATAATATTTAATACAAAATAATTTATAGTAGTAATGTATAGTTCACAGGAGAATTTTTGTTCATCCGTCCATAAAGTAGATTTCAAGTAATGGGGATTTCAATATCAGTATTCAATAATAAATTAATAGTAAAATATTTTTAAAAACATGCTTTTTTTTAAATGCTCCAAAAAGAAGAAAATAAACTTTAAATTGAATTAAATACATCAATTTATTATATTACACAATTTATTTGATATAAAAGCTTGTCGCGAGATATACTTATTTTATAAAAAACATAACTTTTTTCTCAGAACTACTAAGTCAATATCAAGATACATATTGTATTCTTTTCATGGGGGTTTATGCACCCCCATGAAAAAACATAGTCCACCGGCTTCTCAGCAAACCCTTTCATTTAATACATAGGTACCCATGGAAGTGCAAAAAAATAACTACTACGCCATCTTAGGCGGTCCGCCATATTGGATTTAGAATTACGTCACTTAGCTAACCATGTATTGTCATCCAAACTATACGTGCATACAAAATTGCAGCTCAATCGGTTGAAGATAACTACTATAAAATTCAGTTGCAAAATTTCACTCGAACAAACATACATAGATACATACATACATACATACATACATACATACATACATACATACATACATACATACATACATACATACATACATACATACATACATACATACATACATACATACATACATACATACATACATACATACATACATACATACATACATACATACATACATACATACATACATACATACATACATACATACATACATACATACATACATACATACATACATACATACATACATACATACATACATTATTTGTACAGGCTCGCACTTTCGAGGTCCTGTACTGAAGTATAATATTAAGGATATTTATTTTCTGTATTCGTCAGCGACCAAATCTGTGAAATCCGAGTTGCTGTGCAACTTGTCTAACGCATGTTGCGGGATAGCATCCTGCAGCAGGCTTATGGTGAGGTAAATTAGAGGTTTCAGCCATTCGGCGGTAAGTATTGCGAATACCCGCGGATCCGGAATATTTCTATCTGATAAACAACTAGTTCTGACTGTTTGTATAAACTAAATGTTAATCCAGAGACAACTAAAATACTTTGCTTTCCTCCTGGAATGTAGATACCGTCCTAAGTTTAGTTTCTTTTTCAATAAGCACAACCTAGAAATCGTCAATAGATACACGTACTTGAGGATCAGTGCATGGTCACATTTGTTTCATCGTCCTTATTTCGGGAGGCTGCAGAAGTTGCAGCTACACAGGTTAAACAATAGAGTGTGTTACGTAGATATACTTGAAAGGGTTTAAGTATGGTTTTTCAAGAAACTATTGCTTCTGCCTAAAAACACTGCAGATTAGGTAGCTTGACTCGAACCTGGTGTAGTTTCACTATCCGTACTTATTTTTAAATCTTGTGCTGGGTCGTCAGTATTTTAGCTACAGACAGAGATCGTTATCCATATCAAAGGTTTTATATTTTTAAGACAAATATAAATTTTGAATCCAGACATAATAAGTACAACTGGTTATCTCAAGTTAAATCTGTCTGCCAAGATATATAACATACTGATTTGTGGGATAATTTAACTTTGGGAAATGTTAGCAGACAACTGCCGACTCTTTTACTTAAATTTTAAGGAAAAGCTTCACTCCAAAGATTTGGATTATTTAAAAAGTTCCACTTCACCTATTATAATATATTTTTTAATTTATCTAAACAAAATCTGGTCTAAAATCGCTTACCAATTTATATTATAAGAATAATAGCTCAATTGTGACTTATAAAATATTGTTACACCCCTGGGTTCGTTAATTAAGTGGTAATATCCAAAATTCAAATATACCTTATTACTTTCAAACCTCAACAAGTCACAGTTATTTACAATGATACATCACTATCGCAAAATGAATAATTTTAGTTAGATAAGGTACTTATTATTTTGCCTTGTCCCTAAGATCATTTAAAGTTTAAACTAACCGGACTACTTACTCTTCTAGAATCTTCTCGATTATTCCATTCCATTCTAGATTGTACACAGGGCGCCTCGAAGACTAACAAGGGTTAGTCCATATGTTTTATGCCGTCAACTATTCTTAATAGGGCCAGTAGCCATGTTTCGGTTATTTGAAGTCCTAGATGGTTGAGACCTCGCCCCTTGAGGGTCGTCTCTGTCACCCCCAGATGCGATATTGTCACCTCGTCTGGTGCGGTGTTGCTAGATTGTGCAGATTTTCCCCTAGATCTAGGGAATCTTCAGAGTAAGAGTAGGTGTAATGGTATCACATATCGCTATTATTGCTTCTGAACTATGTACCGTATGTAATCTTTATAAATCGGAGAGTAATTTTCATTGATTGTCCTATTTATAATGAATTAAACCTCCTGAATTAAAGATCCTGAATTTATAGTTAGTTTTTGAAACCTCGTTTGTTTATTCTTTCTGAATAATTATTATGTTTATACTATTATGATTATACTATTATGATTGTTACTGTCTATTCCCAATAGTTATGTAGGTGCACTAAATCCAAATTGTAACAAAAATCGATTGAGGTAATGCTATGAAACACACAACCACCATTAACTCGCTTAAATTCTTTCTATCACTGAAATAAATGTCACCCGGCGTTCTATAAAGGATAGACCTAGATTGGGGTCTATTTAAATCATTGCATATTACCAAAAAATCATCCAACATTGCAACATACCTATACGTTTGACAAATTGTGCGAATCGGCCGTTTGGAATTTTAGATGAAAAAGATCAGTTAAATAACAACACCAAAAGACTGTTTGTGACGTTTATAGTTAAACGGATGCAGATATTTCGCTGTAATTTTTTCTACAGAGCACCGCCTTTTTACATTTTGTTTTTACCTATTTAATTTACCTTTTTTTTACTTTTTTACTTTACCTATTTAATTTATAATTTTCTTTTGACGTTTTCGGGGTATTTAACCCTTTTCAGAACCCTTTGATGTTAAGAAACGTCTTACTTTTCACAATCAGTTACGAAAAGTAAAAGATTACGCAACTAATTTTGTAAAGTTCATTTTATAGCAGATTATTTAGACCTGACAAGACATGAAACTGACGACCTGTCACACCTTTACAACCTACTAGATTGTTTTTAAACGTATAATTTAGAGTTTTCTTCTCATAAAATATAAAATCGGTGAAAATTCCAAAAAATATTGTATGAATGACGTTGGGAAACACTATTTTGTGTAACGCATCCTTTCGCGGAAATCGCTAGCGCTCGTTTCGCAGAAATCTGCTCGTTACACAAAATAGTACTTTTCCCAACTGGTTGCATAAATAGCTATTTTGAGCATTCCTATTATCCTTTTTATATAAACTGTATAACTTTTGTTATATGAACTGTAACTTTTTTATATAAACTTCTGTTTATGAAATAAATAGGATCAGGTTACCACTTGCCTGAATGTCCATTTATATGGCGATATGGAGTTAATCAAGGTACTGATATATGCCACAACCGACTTTCAAAATTCGTGCACCTAAAAACCAAAGTTACCCTTGTATATTAAGTATTCGTTTTGTATTGATTTAATAAGTTCACATTACATACGTATCAGATTATAATTATCGACACAGTGGCATGATATAGTACCACGAAAGATTGAAATATTATAGAATAAACAGAATTACAGCATTATTAGGTCAAACCGTGCGTTTATTGCCATGTATACCTAACGCCTAAAGCCCATTGTGTCTGGATAAGCTCTTTGTAATATTTAGTATTAACTGGTGCATTCACCATTGACTCGAGTACACGCCCCCAAATAAACGCTACAATTGTCCAATTTACAAAGAATGTGCACCTGTCTGGAACCTGCTACAAAAAATCTCATTCATTTTCGTGAGAACTTTGACGCAATCCATCTTCGGACGTTTCATATAGAAGTAAATTCAGAAGGGGAGTATATTTCCCTGATTTTACAGGTCTCCCATTCATTCCGCGTTTTTATTGGCAAAAAATAAGTCGCTCAAATGACAGATCCTTGGGCTGAATGCTGAACGTACAATTAAGCTTCAACTTCTTTGATTTGTGTTTTTATTGGCACCATTTGAAGTCGGTGAAACGTCTATAACATTTTATATTTATGAGGATCGTGTTTATTTCATATTTTCAACAAACGTATTTGAGTCTGCTGGCGTATGTAAAGTCTGTTATAATGCTTCGCTACAGTTATAGCGCTTGATATTTTGTGGAAAGATTTCATGAAAATTCTATTTGCAGTAAGAAGATATTCAGTTATTACAAGCTTTCGCATAAATCGTGACAAATATTTTAACTGATGACAAAATCAAAATTTCGTGTCTCTGTGTTTAAGGCGTTCCCGGACGTGAGCTACCAACAACACCTCTAATCCTCTAATATAGGGGTTATTGGAGCTACACGTGCGTCGTACGAAAAATTTCTTTATACGAAATCTGTTGAGAATTGAGTACTCGACAACTCTGTAATTTAATTGTGCTACTTATTTTCAACAAAAATGGTCTAAACATTGAATGAACACTCTCCTAATTTTCCGCACTTTTTGCTTATTATTGGCAATACATAATATTTTATTGAAAATTGAATATATGAGAATTGTAGAGAATGAAATTTTCTATAAATTGAGTTTTTAATTTAACTTACCTTTTTTAGAGAAAAATGCAAGTACAAATTTAATAGACAAAAACACAAAATCCAAGATGGCGGACAATTCATATTATTAATTAATGGGCAAGAATATGATTTCTTCATCTATTTTGAGGGGGAAATTTAACTTGCGTCAAAAGTTTTAACCCTTAATTTTTTTTTTATTTTAAAAAGTCTAAGGCAGTATTATAGGTAGAGTTCGCCCATCACATTATGACATTATCATGTAGTATCAACATATTGATCACACTATATATCTTTCGTCATATCATAAAACAATTGGATGGTGAATGTTATGCAGAATAAGAATGTTTCCCATTTAAATATTACGGATCCATTTTACACGTTTTTCGGCCGTATCACATCGGCATCATTGGCATTCATTTGGATCTCGAATACCATCGAACGTGGGGTAAAGTGGAGTAAAGTCAACAATAATTCTTAAAATATAAGTAGGCAATACAGTTATTCTTTAATTTAGTGTATTATTTTGATGGGTTTTGTGTTAAAATTGATTAGTTATTAGTATTCTATTAAAACGTAACAACTTGTTGAATGAAAGCGCCTTTCTAGTGACGATTCTAGCTTGCTGTAAGAAAAGTTACACTGTGCCGATATCCCATTGCGGCAATTGTGGGTCTTCTTTGAAATTTTTTTATGTCTCATATTTCGGCGCTACAAACTATACTTAAAAAACTGCTTCTCATATTCGCAAGTTCTCATGTTATGCTCTCTCCGTTACTATAACGAGCACCATTCCACATCGACACACTGATTTAAATACACAAAAATGTGTTTTGTGTATGTATTATGTATTATGTATTTGTAGTATGTATTTCTTTAGTATGAAAAAACTTTAAGGAACGATTCCTTTTCAATGAATAAGGGGGTGTCCTCAATATAAATGTATTTAAAAAAACGTTTTCCGTCGGAGTGACGCCCCTTCACTCTCGACTAACACTCTCTCTCTCTCTAACTATACTCTAACTTAACACTCTCGAAATGGGTTAAAAATTATATAACCCTTAATGCTATCCTTTTACGGTCCGGAAAATTTGCAATATAAAAATGCCATTTAAAAAAAATTAAGAAATTTTCAAGTCAGTCAAAAGATGAGAACAAAGAAAACACGATTAAGGGTTGCAATTTCCAATTCCATTCGGGGGTAGCAGATTATTAAAAATATTGGTGTATGAAAGTCCCTGATAAGGTAAAGCTACACGCCAAATTGTATTCTTCTATGCTGTTCCAAATATGAGAAATAAAATGAAAATTGTATTTCAACTGGTGTATAAGTAAAGTTAAAATACTTCATGTCAATGTCATGTTAGGTGTTATTATCAAATGTTTATCAAAGGTAAGATAAAATAATGTAAAAATGTGACTAACATTTCATTCTAGATATATGCGATATCGCATATTCTGATGCGATAAAAAAATCGTGACGTAATTTTTTCTCTCTGGATTTGTATCAGTTGCCATAGGTTCGTGTTATATACTGCTTACTTCTATAAAAAAGTTCCTTTTTAGTCTGTTTCTGCACCAATAGGAAAAAATATGTCTAATTAAATATATACATTTTTCCGCGATTCTGGCCAAAATTCTCTGGAGCTTAAGATCTATCTCCATAATGTGTTGAATTAACTAAACTACCTACATAACTAAAATACACAAAATATCAAAAAAGTAGCTAATGTAATATGGTGTGAGTGTGTATGTAAAGTATTCGCTAGTGAATATACTATTTGTGCACATTATCGACATACAGATATTTCAAATCAATCAATAACAGCGTTAGAAGCGAAAACCATTTCCTTCCTAAAACGTTGAATGCGTACGAAGTGAAGGAAATAATACACGAAGCGATACAAAGACACCCTTATGACATCACATATAGATGTGGAAATAAAATAAAATGGTATGTGGTATAATATAATAAAGATTGTATATTTTCAGTTGGGGTTGCTGTGCGGTTATTACATAAAGGGATGATGCGGATACCCCACAGAGATTGCTAAATATCTTGTCACTGGAAGTGAATAAACCACGGGAACAGACCCCACGCCGAGGCCGCAGGAAACTCACTTTCTACCCTGTCGGGCCTGTGAAGGGACATTTATGCAAATTAATGCAACTGTTCACACGTCGCCATTTTGTCATTGTTATAATTTGACCGGATTGATATGCGCGTCGATGCTGCAGACATTGTCGACATTGAATTCTAGACACTTTGATACATAGTAGAAAGAGAGTAATGAAACCCTGTAAATAATCAGAAGCGGCCATTTATCTCGTCATAATCTTATTACTAAGATAGTCCAAGGTCTGTGGAATTGGTACAATCGGAAATAATGAACAACCGTCAAAGGAAATCAAAATTTCACCATCTTAAGGTCCCATCAGAAGAAGCTACACCAAAATTTTAATATTTATTTAGAAGGTCAAGTTCTTTTTCATAAAAAAGTTGCGATGAGTGATTTCCAACAATAACAATCTTCACGGGAACATTTTTTGCTATACACTAGTAGTTCATCTTTTTAGTTTATTATTTTGTAAGGACTTTTTTAATAAACTTTGTGTTAATTGATGGGGAGGGCTGGCGCCTTTGATGTGATGGCACTGACGACGACGTCTGAATTTTGACGAACACCAAAACACTTCGCTCGTTGCGCGTTTCGCCAACCAAGTTGACGTCATATGAAGCGAACTAATTTTAAACCAAAAAACTACCCTATTTACACCTAAATTATTTCCATGTTTCAATGAACCGAGACGAAAATTGTCACGGTTCAAAGAATCTGTCAAATAACGCTTAGAGTGAGCTATACGGGATAGGTCCTTTGTCACTATTCATACTATTTTTACATTTACTAATTTATATGCTCTCAAATGCATCCAACTACCTACTATTGGTTACATGTCTAACTCATCGTAAGTTACCATAGCTGTTTTATGATTGTGTTTTATGATGTTTTATGATTCTGATGTCAAAAGCATGTTGGGCAACACTAGAAAACTGTTCTTCCATATTATGTTTATTTTGATCATCTCATTAGCCCAAAAATTTTTCATTACAATCATTACAATGAATTTCGTAAATCCCGAGCTTTCATTCGTATCAATTCTATCCTTCGGATTGCCTAACAGTTGCTCTAATTTATTACCCGATGAATGCATGACTATTATACCCACGTTTCTGAAGACTTTACTCAAACAATAAGTAAACCGGTATTCGTATGGGAAGGATACATATTTTGGATTCTCTATGTCCTTCTGAAAAGTCGTACAATTACGAAGTATCTTCTTAAACTTACGCTTCCTCATCCAACTACATCTATAGCTTTCCAACTACATCTGTGGAATATCCATTACTCGCAGATATATCTTTAATAGCTTTTCTTTGCCAAACGTCTCATTACTGATAGGGAAACTTAAGCAATGGACAATAAAATTAAAACTCGCTATTTTGTGTTGATCACAATGGTGAGTCATTAGGGATACATCTGAGCATATTGATATAAAAGATGTTGAACTGGTACTACCTACCTTTCTTCGAGATTAAATCCTCGGACCCAATAACTTTTAATCTGGATACCAATGTTTATATATATATATATATATATATATATATATATATATATATATATATATATATATATATATATATATATATATATATATATATATATATATATATATATACGTACAAATATTTTCTATATTTATGCCTTATATACAATATCATCCTTAAATTATCAGGATATAAGCAAAGCCTATGAATTGATAAACTTTGATATAAGTAATAACCTTTTTTCCTGTGCTATCGACTGATTATTTTGCCACACGTGATTACAAATACACGAATGTTATAGGATCTCTGTTTGAGCCAAACATTTCCTTATAAAGATCTCCCAAGCATGAGTTGAATAACAATAACATCTATTCAAGAGATAGAGGCTATTGTACCCCATGTAGAAAGTGATAAATTTGTAAAGGAAGGTGAGTAAATTTATTGCGAAGTAATATGAGAACAAACATTCTGTGTGGTCTAGATATGTATATTTTTCCACTATCGTGAATATAAATTTGCCATTTAGGCACTAGCTATTATACCGGGAGATAATAGTAGACTATTTTCTCCGATTTCACCTAGCATGCCTTTTGGATGAGTGCAAGTGTACCTTATGCCAACAAACTTGTCTTTTTTTAGTTTTCTCTGACATTAAAATGCTTGCCCTTTTATGAAAATGAAGTTAAAACAAATTAAATTTAAAGTTAAACAAAGTAAATTTTTATAATAATATAGCCATGTAATTTGCAGGTTCCAAAGGGCTCTAATGGTGACGTGAACTTGAAATTAATAAATAATTCTCCGCAATTTCATGCTGTATATCGATGAAAAGAATTAAACTTTGTGCCTTAAAAACAATATGATTTTGGGGCAATTAATTGAATATTAGAGAGAAACACAAAAGTTTTGCACAAATGTAAAAAAACTTGGATTACAAAACGACTGGACATATACATTTTAGCAGCGGCGGCTGGTGAAGGAGGCCGCGCCGCCCTCACTATGCAAATGACGATGTACATCTAATTAATTGTTGTTTCACATTCATACTTTCTTCTTCAAATGCAATTCAATTAAATAAAACATTTGCTTATATTAACATCTAATATACAATATTTACATTTGCATTAAGCGCCCGCACTATAGAGTCCGCATGCAAAATCCTAATATATTTCACTATAAAATCGTTCTGTCACATGTCACAAGACACCAGGATCACGTGCCAATATTCAAGTCTACATTATATTAAAGGAAAATCTACCACTTTTTGTCATTGTTAGACATATATTTCGCATTGAATCGAGTATTCGGAAGTCGGTAAACACGAATACGACCGCTGCTGACTGGACAGTTTTTCGTCTGTAAAAATTACGTTGTCCGAAAAATTTACATCACGCACAAAAAATTGATGCGCAAATCCTAGTCGAGCTTCTTTATGTTCAGGTTTCAGTACCTAAGTATTTCTGTGCTGCTGGATGACAGCGTAGCACCGATTATCTTACTGGCCGACGACCAGTACTACCCCAGGAAAATTCGTCTTTTCAGCAGCCTGTGCAGCAGAATGACTGTGTAAAATGGATTTTCTACTAATGTATTTACCAATTGCAAACCTTTTTGTTGAGTTAATATCCTTTGATGCCCTAATACAGGACTTCTACTAATCGTACCGTTTATTCTCCACTTTTTTTAAATATTAAACATCGATTTTTTTGTTAATATTACAGCGCAGTGCAATTTGTCTCATTAACCATCCATCTTCTGCTTTAGCAATAACTCCAAATTTAACTATATGGCTTATATGCGGCATATTAGTTTTTGCACACTTGCAGTGAATTTTGACAACTAACTGACAATCATCTGACAATGTCACAATAATTAAAGTTGGATGCACACAATTAGAATTTAGCAAAAATACGTTATAAGACTTGTCCTATTTTTTTGCCCACGACAGTACCACCAATATATGAATGAATTTATTTACTGTTATGATATTACTATATTACAAAAATTCATAGAAAACCATATTTTAGTGGGAATTTTATTACGCATTAAATCACCGGGTACGATTTTTTTCTGCAGTAAATATAAAAGCGTTAAGAACCTAGGAGGAGGTCCACTGAGGAAATAATAGAATTGCGGTAACCATGACCAATAGATCACATAAATTATTATACAACGGTGATACCACCCACATGCTAATAAAAGATTTTAGTCGCGTTAAGTGAAAGGACACGTTTCAAACATTCAGAACTTGAATTGAATAGTCGTATCAATGAACTGCTTTTATAGTAGGAGTGCATAAAAACCGAATACATTATCCACGGTGGACACTATGAAAAGACGTATGAATTCAATGGCCAAAAATGCCCAAGATTTCAGAATTAATTATGAAAAATATTGGGCGTTGAAATGGTAATAAAACATAAAGCGGAATACAAAATTATATTTTTGTGTCATTCTATCACAATATAATAATACGATTAAAGATATTTCGTGTCATTGATGAATAACAACTATTTGTAGGTTTACCATGTTTTCTATTAGCTATCGATTGTATCTGCAAACATCGTGTTTACTGCGTGCAAAGAAGTAAATGTGAGACTTTACACAACAATAAAATGCCGAGCAGTAAATCATGATAAGTAAATAATATTATTTTTTTATACATTGGATTGATCGATATATTGCAGTTGTTCGGGTGAAAACTAAAACGGTCATTTTCGGCACAGAGAAAAAATATTTATGCGAGTGTGTTTGTTGTTCGTCACTAAATTTTCTAACTCACAATTTCCATCCGTCCGTCCGTTCTTCTGCCTGCCTGTCTGTCTGTCTGTATGTCTGTCGGTCCGTCCGTCCGCCCGCCCGGTACTGATCATTTCTTCTTTTTCCTCTAAAGGCTTCTTTGAGCAATATGAAGGGGTTCAATAATAACAACTCTGCGCTGTCAATATGAATCACTCCACCTCTCAAACCCCTCTTCACAACCCTAAGTTGAAGTACTAATCCCCCCTCTCTCAGAAAGCTCCTTTTCCAACCCTAAATTCCTTCCTACTCCTTTCTTTAAGTATGACTTCAGGATTTATAAGTATTTTGTAGATGTAATAATAAGTACGATAATAAGTAGGTAGGTACCCATTTGCAAAAAAATATTTACTCATTTAACTATTACATTTAGATTTGCAAGATAAAATAATTAGTTTTTTAATATATATATTGGAGGAAAAATCATTGGTAGACCATATAGTCAACTGGAAAAAAGAGTAAGTAAGTTTTAGTATGAAGATGCGATGTATAGAAAATACTGAAAATATCTGATAGCAATGTTGATTTTATTTTAATCTCCTTCGTTTGCTTGGTCCAGGCTCCGGCTATTCAGCACTCGGAGTAGCAGGCTATGTTGGCACTTCTTTGGCTGAAAGCAATGGCATCCAGTTATTATGTTGTAAAGTAATGTATAAATTACCTTCTGAAGTCTCAACTGTCTCTGACAGTGGTGCGGGTGCAGCAAACGGAGGGTCGTCTTCTTGCTGATCGAGGTCATTGCTCATCGAAGTCAGTTTATTGCAGCTTTCACAAAAGTTGGTAAAAATTGTCTTTTTTTGACTGACGATGGCGACATTATCAATCGGTCTAATTTGGAAGGTAGCAAGGTTTTTCGATGCAGAATTTATGCCCTTCAACTTTGAATACTGTGATATTTTTCCGTTCGATTCGTCGTTTGCAACATACGAGCGGAAAACCTGAAAAGCTCCGAAAGTTTTTCGTTCTGAGCCGGTACTGCCACGAAGCAGCAAACTTCAAATTCGTGTTCAATACCCCATAAAACATATAATTCCGTTGATAAACCTTCTACCGGATTCATGTTACCGAAAATCCTTATTCTGCTCTGTATTATTCACACTAGTGGTAGGCGTCTAATACAGAGATCACTAAGAGTACCATTCCAAAATTTCTTCTTCACGAAAACTGCTTCCGGCTTATCACCGACTGGGCTTATTACCCTACACTACCTTAGCAACTTCTGAGAAACTGGAGGCAGGGCCTTTGAAATTTATAAGTAATAATTTAACATGTACAAGTAACATGTTCCTTAATGGTAAAAGTTTTTTCGAACTTCTGATTATTGACAGCCTTTCAAAGCAATTAATTTATCATCTTTGTGGTATTCACTAACCATTTTTTGCATTATTATTTATTTCATTATTATTTATGTTTTAATTTATAATGGTTGCTACAACCAAATGTGATTTGTTGGATATTCTCGAGAGTAGGTAACTAATAAGGTTTAAGACTTTAAGACCAAGGCAGGTATTAATTTAAAGTAAGTCTAAATTTAACATAATAAGTATAATAGATATTACATAGGCAATAGGCATTATATAGCCAATAGACATTGAATGAATTCCTCTAACGATATTTTTGTATCTCTACTTTAAACCCCTTGTGATGCAATGAAGTAGAAAAACCACAAATTTTGAATAATCGGCGTACGTAAAAAATAATGGCAATTTTTAACAAAAATTGAAGAGGTCGGCAAAGTTCGCAAACATTTCAATCCTCTTGGTATGATAATTATCAATGGCTATGTGGAAGTTCATATGAAGAAAGTTTGTACTGTACTTGTATCTTATTCGGTAATGCAAAATATTCGTGGTGTTCAAAAGATGCTTTTAGGGTCAACGTGGTTAAAAAATTGTCAACGCGACAATGAATAATATCTCAGGGGTGGAAATGTATTCCTATTTATTATTTAAGAGGGGTTGTGACCTCACCCGCAGCACCAGTACTTCAGTCAATACCAAGTACTTCAATCGAGTACATTAACAATAATTTTTATTGCTGCCTCCTATATGTTTAGATTTCGATGTATCAAATGACGTCAACATCGATATTTTAGAAAATTTGCGCATCCCTAGTTCTTAGGAACGCGGCGCTAGCATAAAGCGGGCGCAATTGTACGATATTGAAATGTTTCACTGAATATAGATAACAGTCTTGTTTTATTCCAGGAAGCAGTAGAAATTAGCTCCTCCAAAAAACTATGGTAGGATGCATTATCCATCACCACTATCGAGGCTCAGTGAGATTTGGAATCAGTTTTTCCAAGACAAATTTCTTAAAAGAATTTTGGTCCATTGAATCGTGGTAGTCCGCCGACTTTGACTATTATGCATTGTCGGCTCTGTTTTTCAATAGTACAGTTAGACATTATTGAAAATATATTAATATGTAGAACTGTCAATGTGACAAATTTGACTTTTAAAATTAAAATTGTTTTCAAACATTTTTACCGACATTGGTTCCGAAAAATCTAAGTAAGACATGCGTTAGTGCTTAACATGGCCGAAATTGTAATGCACTCTATGAGACGTCACTCGTTTATTGCTTCAACATACGTCGCCTGCTAATGCTCTCAGAAGTTAACTAAAAACAACAAACGTAACGCGTAAATTGATGTAACACACGCCGAGATAGCTGAAAAAGACTAGATATACCTATCACGAGCCAACACTGTCAAGTTAATGTAATTGAATACCACTGTCAATTTAATTGAATATCTGAATAATCCCGTTGAAAAATATCTCATTCTTGCGTCTTATCTTATATACCTACCGTCTTGTATCTCATACGTGTTCACTATTTGCATAGAAGAGAAGTGAAACATTTATAGGAATCGATATAACGTTGTGTTAATTATACGATTTTCGAATGGTGTACTTTGTAGTAACGTACTTTGTTGTACGTTACTATGGAAATAATACAACACTAGCATTCATATCTGCGGTAACGTAACCAATCTGTACTGCATTGTTTATTATTTTGTCACTAGTGTTAATGTTAAATTATTAATTTAAAACTGTCTAACAAAAATGAGTCAGTTTGACTTCATATCCGACCATTCGAAAGAGAAACTATTAGAAGTGCCACAAAAATTATTAGAGATGTGTCATATAAAAATGCTTTTCTTAGAGGGAAATTTTTTATACAAACTTCCCGAAGACTTTTTTGGAAAATTTCCGAAATTAGTGTGGCTGGATTTAAGAAATAATCAGTTGGAAGGATTGCCAATAGGCATTGCATATCATGTGTCTCTGGAAAATTTGCTGTTAACCAATAACAATATAAAAGCTTTGCCTAATGAATTAGGTAAGTTTACAAAATAATATGCGATTATGATTATCTATAAATATAATTAATTGTTTATTATCATTTCGTTGTCCATGCAGATGGATTGATTTCGTATGACCATCTATAGTGTAGGTAAGTATTATTAGCTTTGATACCACTTTTTTTTAGGTTTAGTACCGAAACTGAAGGCTCTTCAGGTCTCCGAAAACCCCCTAGTTTATCCAGAAAGAAAAGTAATCGTGGAAGGGACCAAAGCAATAAAGCAATACCTAAAGCGAGAGTATGAAAAATTACTAGCAGCGGCGGAAAAGTCCATAGAACAGAAAGAAGCTGTTGTAAAAGTTGAAAATTTCTCTAGTCCCGTTATAGACAATGTGCAACCTAGCCAAAAAGAAAGTAAAAGCAAGAAGAAAAAGAAAACAGTCAAAGATATTATCACGAAAGATGTACAGAAGATAATCGCTGAACCACATAATCTGCAATCAACCCTTCATACCAAAAAAATACTATCATCATCACGAACATCTGCAAAAAAGTGCGAGGGGCCGTCAAAAATCACTCATAAAATAAGCAGAACCGGATCGACTATTGCCCTCACATCTCGCTTTGATAAAATTAACGTAAGAAACCATAACACAAAAATTGCAGATAACATCCTTAGAGAAGGGTGGATGAATCAATTGAGAATATTACTATCTGATCAGGAAAGAATACTGCAACAAGAGCGGTAAGGTGTTCACATTTGCTTTAGTCAATATGTTGGGTAAATATTTCTATGCCCCTATACCTTAGAACCTAGGGGTATTGATCTATGATGCTCAGTAGACATGTTGATTTAATTACTTTCCCAGTGGTAAAACTATGCAGAAAAAGGTGTACAGCGATCTTCTACTAAGTAATGCTTATTATAGTCATTATTTTGGCTAGACATTCCAGAGAATTCCGATAAAACTTTAAATCAATATAATTTTAAGGAGCTCCTGAAAATATGAAATTCTATGGAATGTTTGAAAAGATGACAAAATGGCGACCTTTTTAATTTAAATAGATTACTTAGCACTTCTATAGAAAAAAATATTGCCATTGATCTTTTTTGTGTGTTTTGGTACAAAATATGAGACACCTTTAATTTGATAAATACCACTCAACACTATTAGTGTTGGTAGCTAGAAAGACAGTGTTAATTTCTTAACGTGCCAACTTGATTTACCGTGTCGGAACTCCCGCAAAACGAAATTTGGAATGATGTCTCTACGCTGACACTTTTACATAATAAGTGGCCATTTTCAAAACTCGAGAAACTTTAATAAGACAGAAATATAGTAATGTGAAATGTGAACAGAATTTTCTCAGTCAAATCAATATCTTGTAAACCCCCAATCAATATATTGGCCCTTTTGCACCTTACTATATATGATTAGGTAGATATAGGGCACCATGCGTTGAGAATGGATAAATAAACCCAAGTGTTACTACTTGGGTTTATTTGGGTCCGGTAAATAATTACGATATTTTCTACCAGGCCAGACATAGTATCCTTATTATATCGAACATGAAAAACAAGAATATGGCCATGAGAAAGTTCCCTCGGAGTCGATTTGTAGAGGGCGCTCCTTTAAAAGTAATGAAATGAAGAAGAGGTATTGACTATTGCTATTGCTAGGTATTAACATATTTTTCACCACTTGAGTGGTGAATTATCTTTTTGTAATATATAGAATACTAAAATGTAGCTGCCAGAAATATTAAAAAATCGCGTGTGTGTGTCAGACAGCCCTTAACATTACGCATGTTATGGTAAAACTGACAGTATGACTGTAAACAAATATCTTATGATGTCCTTGATCAGGTTATCCACTAAAAATACAGAAAGTGGTATCTTATGGATATATTTTAATCGGATCTCCATGTAGAGAACAAATTGAGGCTTCTAATGGATATTTTCTAGTAGGTATAGTATCAATTTAAATAACAATACATGTGCATTTTAATGATATACCTAAACATGCGTTATATAAATCATTTATATGCAGATATTTCGGACGACACAATACAGTTATTTCGGACGAATCGTTGCTGTTTCCAGGCGAGGCGAAGCCGAGTCTGGAATAACAGATGCGTCCGAAAAAACTATTTAAGTACATGTTACAAACAATTTTCTTTTGTTAAAGGTCCCAAAAAACAATCAATTTGTTATAAGAGCAAATATTTCTCGAAAATAGTGTAAATCTGATTTTATTTACCATGTCGCCATAGTAACTAGATTGTTTAATGTGAATACAATAATTGAATCATTATGATTCTTCGCCTACCATATATGTGAAAATGATTCATATCAACTCTAAAAATATTAGTCCGGCGAATTGCTTTAAAAATTATGCACAAGAGGTTAAAAACGATTTCTCTTTTCTGTCGTATCAGTAGGGACCTAAGCACAATATTCAGAATGGGAGCCCATCGGATCAGTCACTTCTTCCCTGAGGGTGGATGCCACCTCTTCTCGGGGGTGGAAATGTTTTCACTTAAAACAACGGCAACTGATTCCGGGACAAATTTTAAGTAAAAAATGTTCTATAAAGTTTTTTCAATATATCGATATGTTTTTGTTATTCGCGATTGAAAACGTTAAAAATGCATGTTTTGGGTTGTTTTTCGCGAATATCTCGAAAACTTCGCGATCTCAATCGCGATCGAAAACAAATTAACAAGAAAACTTTAAAATAATCCAAGAATTCATATGTCGCATGTATGGCTTTCCAAGAATTAACGGTGTTAATTTAATACGAGGCGCAACTTTTGTGAACACGTATAAAGTAGGCAAAAACGATGATCTGAAATTGAAAAAAATTTTCGAAGATTCCATGCTATCGCCATGTACAACAGAGCTCTATCAACATTATTTAAGGACTAAATATATACCAGAGTTATGGACTCGTGCCCATAAAACAATTCCATATCTCCATTCAGTTGGTGAAAATTAACTTAATGCGGATGGAAAGAAGAAGACGGTCACTTGACATTCAAATGGTTCGAAGGTGAACAATTACCATCAACGTTAGATAGCATAACAGTTTCCAATGAAGATTCTATACGTATTTTACTTGAGTATTTTTATATTCATGAATGATTACGTTAGGTACAATAATTTATAACTAGTTTTTATAAATTTCCAGAAAATGAGGAAAGCTTACACGAGAATGAACCCATTGGAAATTCCAGTGACGAGAGTTCAGAAGAAGAAAGTCATAACAGTTCCGAGGGACAATGCGATAGTTCTGTAGATGAATCATTTTCAGAATTTTAATAATAATTTTCAAAAATACAACTTGCAATGGTCATGAATTTTGTTCTTCATGTCGTCAATTTATTGGTATTATTTCATGTAAATTGACTTTAGTACTGCTGAAATTAATGTACGTTATATTTAACACACTGATAAACATGAAATTGAACGTCAGCCAAAGCTACAGTGATGAAAAACCCACCAGCTGGGCCATCAATGATGCCCCTTGGAAAGCATAACTGACTATAGCATGCCGCTACTATGACTACTGCCGCTACGACTGACGTTCATTTTTAGGTATCTCATGGTCTTAGTTATCACATACAAAAAATTCAGTAGGTACTACTAATGCCACTTAATAATCAAGCGTTTACGTGCATCGCGTTGCGGACGCCGGCTCTACTTTGTACAAGACCTAAGCTCATGATTACACTATATTTCACGATTACTAATGCTACTTGTCAAAAATGTTGCGCCTCCCTCACTATATTAGTTGCACGAGCGAGCGAAGCGAACCCTCTGCCCTTGTGACACAATATATATACTATATTTACCTAAATGATCCTCAAAAGTTACCATGACAACCTTGGGACCGAATCCGAAAAATACTTATTTTCATAAAATAGTATTTATATAAAATTGCTATTTTTAGAAACGTAGGTATACAAAAAATATTATCTTATCTTCTTTATTTGGATATACTTAAATTGAATATCCATTTATGGAACAACATGCGTAAGTACTCTTAAGAACTCAAGCGCTTAAGAGTACGCAAATGTGTCCCTAAGAGGACGCATTAATTTGAAGACAGTTTTCCGATGAGGAAAATAAAACTTAGTAAATGCAAAATATATTTTATTTTCAGTTACAGAAAAATAAAAATAGTAACCATATAAAGAAGTGAAATAGGCATTGAAAATATTAGATTTAGATATTGTACAAACGTCACATATAAACTGTCCATGGCCTTGGTAGCTACTACAATCTTCGTGCCACCACATGTCACATTGGTTGCACTAGACCCACATTGATATGCAGTAGGTAATTTTCATTACAGGCTCTTTGGGTGCGTACTCTTGTCTTCCGTCTACATTAATCATAAAATGTCATTCTCCCATGCCAAGCTGAATTCCGTATAGACCAAATCATGTCGATCATATCTCAATAACTCAGCTTTTTGGTAACCAGACAATGATCATAGTGGGAGAAGTATTATAAAAGATCTATAGCTTACCGTACAGCACTTAAATATTATAGAAAACATGTCCAAAATCGATGTTTCCTGATACCTGTCAAATACTTAATCGCAACACGGTCTCTATCTAACCTCATACTAATGTCCTAATTAAGGCTCGGAATTTTAGGGAAATGTAATAGTCGATTAGTCGAATAGCAAAATAGTCGATAGTCGACTAAACCGATTAGTCGACTAATAAGAACTATTCGATTAGTCGGTTAGTCGACTAGTCGGTGAGTCGACTAATCAGTACAATTTTACATGCATGTAAAGTAAACTCAAAATTCAAAATACAATCAATAGGTTCCATTAATCAGTTACCAACATTATTCAAGGAACCAGGAATCGAACGAAGTGATTTAATCGAATTGTTACCACGAATCGATTAGTCGGCTAATCGACTAATCGATTATTTACCAATCCGCTAATCTAATCGGTTAATCGACTAGTCGGTTACTATAATTGCAAAAATCGCGAAAATCGACTAATCGACTAGTCGACTAATCGATTAGTCGATTTTAATTCCGAGCCTTAGTCCTAATGTAATAACTGACAAATTCGCCAGAACTCACGGCGACCACGGCAGTGCCGCCAACTACTAAATAATGGACGTGCGTACTCTTGGGGAACGCGTACTCTTAGGCGCTCCTACCCTAGGCACAGAAGAGAGAGCTTATACTCTCTCTTCTGGGCCCTAGGTGATGCGAAGAGCTGACTGGAAGTGTCACGGTTCCGCTATGGCGGCGCCCTAGAAATATAGACACTACCCGGGTTATATAATCTTTTGCAACGGGACTCGAATACCGAATGGTTCAGAGGTCTTGGGGTACAATTGATAAGATGTTCAATTATATAAGAATCCACCTCGAAATTCATATTGCTGATTACTTTTTGTTCTAAAACACCATTAATCTTCACGGCTACAGATTTTGACAGTAATAATTTGCAATTAAGCAGGTTAGCTATATGTACATTTTACGCAGAAATCTCGTCTGGCCCGAGTCTAGCGTCTTTGTCGTGCGTGTGTGATTCTATCTCTGTCGCGATAGCGGAACAGCGCAACGGAGACATGCGGCCTGTACATTCGAGCAGCGCGTGCAATCACCTAATTATCGTAGACCGTGGTACCTTCCAGACCTATAAATAATAATCTAAAGTTGGGACCCATTTAAATAATATTGGGCGAGAGCGCATGTATTAATGCTTTGTGCTTTTGCGTCGTTTCCGGAAAAAAAAATCCAACGCACTATAACTCGGTAAACCTTAGGAATACCAAAAATATGCATATATTTGATGTAATTTTGGAGCTAATTTTATCAACATTAATTTTGTATAGTTTTAGCTCCGATCTATAGTTTTCAAGATATTAACAAAAAAACTAAAAAAGTGACATGTTTTCACTAGGCACCTACAAATAAGTATGTGAGGTTTAAAAACTGTTGGAATTGATGGAATGTGAAAGTTGATTAGACTTGTTGATTTGACTTACCTGTACAGACTAAGAATTATTTTAGGAACTTGAAGGCTCTGTCCGATTGGCGATTGAAAAACCATAAACAGACGCCGAAAACCTTCATCAACGATGGAATTATAAAGACTAATCCAAAGCCTGCTCCGCCATACGCTACGTACCCGGAGTACGCAAAAATGCCAACGCGGAAAGAACTCGCAGCGCAACTTAATTTATTCTTCAAAGACAGAGGAATATCAAGAGCTAGCCTTAAAAAGGGGCATACTATCAACATCGATAAACTGATAAACGACTTAGTGGAACAGCTGAAGGAAATGGAAACCACGTATATTGGAACGGGATCCACAAAATCGGAAATGGAGAATGCAGGAAGGCAAATTAAAACGGTGAGTTCTGGGTTTCAGATAACTAAGTTAACGGGGGTGGATTTTATATCGAACCTTTACAGAATGGATATTATATATTATAATAAATTACTTTATCGTATTTCGATGGTGCATAATATTACGCGTAATAATCTGCTTTCGTGCTTTAAGGTAGGTAACAATGAAACTTTAGAACTCCCATTAAAATTAGTAAAGTCTCAACTAAAACCAGTTCCGAGAAAAGTTATGGTGTATTTTAATATCTAATTTTCATTATATCTGATTAACCTAAAACAAAATCAAATTTAATGGGATTTTAAAATATGTAGGTAGACACCTAAAATGTATTCAAAATCAATAGTCAGCAACATAACAAATACACAAGGCATACACGTGAATAGCAATATTTCCAGGACCGCACCAACGAATCTAAAATATAGATAATAAACATAGCTTTGATTTATCGGTAATATAATTTAACACTCCACTGTCATCAGAAGATGCATCATTGCCATTGATAGTAGCTAGGTATACCTATCTATTACGTTTCTACGGTTTCTCAATGAGAAAAATACGTTAAAAATTTTATTTTCGTGTAACCTTAGGAATGTCCTACTAATATGCTTCGTTGGAAAATACAAATTTCATATTTCCGTCCCTTCCTAACAATAACAAAGACATAAAAGTATACTCAGTTTGAGAAATAAATGATAGTGACTCACGCAGCGTTGCAATGCCCAAGACGAAGACGGTGGCTTTGTTTTAAATGCGGAAGACAAAGACAGCGGGTATGAGTCACTCTCATTTATTTCCGAAACCGAGGATAGGATTTGTTACGGTCACTTTTCTTTCGTTGACGATTTAGATATCAGAAGTTTATTGTAGGTATTTACTTCTAGATAGTATACATTTTATGACAAGCGAAATGTACGCTTAAACTAATGTCATCTGTAAAATGGCAGCAAGTCTTCCAGTAAGATGGGTCTCTCCAGCAAATCTACGTATATAGTTGATATGATTTGACTTGGTGGAATCAAGTCCAACGACAGTTTTACGTGGAGTTACAGATGAAGTTACCGAGTTACAAGGTGGAGTGACCTATATATACACTCGTCGTGAGAAGTAGAATCGATAGAAGCGGCTTCGAAGGTCGCCTAATGCTGTATCCCTCAATCAACATTAGGAATGTAACGCGACGCAGGCTCTAGAGAACACAAAAAGGTGGAAATAGATCGTGACAACGAACAAAATAAAATTGCTTACCTGTTTCAAATTGTTGAATCCGACATACAGTGGATTATGTGCGGGTTAACAAACGGCAACAACACACAAGAGTGATTTTCTTATACAACCCCACACTACCATGGAAATAGCAACGTATTTATTTTTATAAGAAAACATTTTTAAACTTGAACTATGAGTAGCGTCACCTTAAGACGCTCGACCAGCAAGGAAAAGAAAGATAATGGCCTCGTACCACAGGGCCTCGTTTTATATTTAAGGTCACTGTAAGCATCCCACTAAACATGTAACATTACAAAGCATTGCAGCATATTACTAAAGAATAATAACTTTCATGAAGTTGCAAATTTACACTGCATCAGTTTAACATATTACGCGTGAAAAATTACTGAGAAGTTTCAAGTAAATTTACAATGGCAACACACATTATATATAATTGCTTTAAGATTTGCATAACGTTACAACATATATGACCCTGTAATATTGAATCGATGAATATTGAGTATGAGAATGAGTAAAAATTGCAAATAAAAAATCCGCGTTAGTATTCGATAGCCTGATTTCCACACTGTAGATATGCGCGCTAAACCGCATACGGGGGTACTTTTGTCAATTGGGATGACGCAACCACATCATCAATTAAAACTACATATAAGTACCTTAAACAACATTTCTGCTAAGTTTAATTTTTAAGCCATTTTGGCTTAATGTGCCTGAAGTAACATTATGTAACTCTCACACTGTTGAATATTATTTAACGTATTAAAAAGTAGTGACCAAAATGTTGTTTAAAAAAAATTGTAAAATCCTTATTGCTAAGAATTGTTCTTTTATTCAATATTATAATAATTAGTACCATCATTTCTGACAGACGATAAACATTAAATATACCAATTAAATATACCACGAAAATACGAAAAAGTTCAAGGAAGTGGTAATTTCAAATTAAAATGCGCCATCAGATGCAGAGAGAACTGTCAGATTAGAATTTGTGTAAAAAGAACGACTTTACCAAAAAATATAATATAAAATATGAAATATAATATAAAATTAATTCTCTATTATAACATTTAAGTTCATGAAAATGGTTTGAAATTGATAAATCTTTTGTACTATTTGCTTTACTATAAAGATTTTTATATTTCTATATACTAAAGATTTTTTATTTCAGATCACGGATATACATAAAAAATTGTTACGTCTAAAAACAAGTAACAATTCAAGACTGATATAGAATTCTACAGCAGTGATAATATAACAATGAGGTGTTGTAATGCCATGTCAAAAAAATTCTAATAAAAAAAATTGGCAAGAAAGTGTTCTGTATATATGTGTTATTTAATGGTACAATAGATAGTTCCACTAAGTACTACTACTTAGTTGATAAAATGATAAAATGTGTCCTGACTTTTTTTTATAATATATTTTTTGAGATTACTTTTTTTTAAGAATATCACGTGAACGATTATACGGCCAAGCAAAACCGTATTTTTTTTTATAAAATTTTACCAATTTGGTATTAATAGTTAGCCAATTGAATAGGCTAAGCCTCTACATAAACTACTGGATAGGGGTGGAACCTTTGATGTAACTACAACACTCGGAGTAGTTTCCACAAACACCAAAACACTTTCACTTTGTTTGACGCGCGTTTCGCCAACCAAGTTGGCATCATCCGGAGACGATTAAAACTTAGTTTTACCAGTTTTATTATTTTATTATGATTATGCGTTTCAAAAAGGTTCCATCACCATTCACCACTTGAAGAAATTCCTGACATACCTGAACTCGGTGTTGTTTTTGCTCCTCAGTCAACAGTCTCGAAGTAAACTTTGCAGCCACACGGTGCATCTTCAGTTTTTGGGTTACAATTTCTTGGCATGAAGCAAATGAAATGTTACATTCCTCAGCCATCTCACGAATGCCTATGTGACAATTTGACTGCATGAAACGCCACTCTCAACATGACCCTTCATCAGTCGAAGTCAATGACTGTCCTGAGCGTGGGTTGTCTTGTGATGTCAGGCCATCTTTGAACATCCCGAACCACTGTCACTGACTCAAACATTTATCCCTAACGCCTCTTGCAACATTTAAAAAGTTTCGGTAAAAATTTTACACAAAACTTGACACAAACACGTTGCTCTTCGTTTAAATTCATCTTGCAAAATATCGAAAAATCACCAAACACGGAAAACTCTTTCTACACAAACACCTGTAACATCGGGAAAATAAAAGCATTTGCACATTGGGCTGAGTCACGCTTAGCAATGCTGCCTTTGCGAAGTTGCCAAGCAATTCAAGGTCCTGGAAACTCCTCGAACAATCCTCGTATTTAAAAATTCAAGATTTGAAAGTAGGAACTTTCATGCTCTCATCCTCATTTTTCAAATTAAGGATAGTTTCAAATTAGGGATATAATTAAACATGTAACGAAAACTTATCATTAATTTTAATATACCTGTTATAATTTATAGTACAATATAATATATTTGCATCGTCATCCTAAATACTATATGATGTACATTATGATGTATTTGAACCAAACATTATTAATTTTCTAAAAATATATAATACTAAAGATCACAAAACAATTATTTTCCTTTTTCTTATAATAGTTACATAAAATCTTATATAAATAAAATAACAAACTTATAAAACAGATTATTTTTCATTTTATATCAGTCAATGTCACAATATTGTTAATGATGTGTTTTTTAAAATGTACGACCCATTACAATTTTTCCTTTAATAGCTTCGTGGGTGTTTTCTACAAAACCCAATTTTCCATAGAAGGCATGTGTATAGCTATCCATCGCATCCATCACAACATGAACACCAAATGAGCCTAAAAATATATTTTTACAAAATTTAATGAAAATCTAAAATTTAAAAAAAATCTAAATATTAAAAAAAATCAAAAAATTTAAAAGTAACTTAGAAAAGGTTACAAAAGACAAAAAAGATACTTACAGCCTTATTTATAAATATATTCTTTTATAACCACATAAAGCTAAAAGTGCTTTTATAGATCTTAGATTTTGAGTATTTGACATATTTAAGAACACAAAACAGTGTTAGATCTATAAAAGTGCTTTTAGTTAAATGTGGCTAGGACCTATGAAATTTTATTTCTTGGGATTCAACTTTTTGTGACCATTGCTTGGACTAGTATAGCCTAGAGGTTTAAGAAGTTTTACAAGAAATATATTGCACTTACCATTGGCTCTTAATGCTGCCAACAGACATGTTACAAGTTGTTTGCTAACAGACTGATCCATGACAGATGGTAGTAGACTACATATCATACTAGAAGGATGTGTAGGACTACTCACATAAATTTCCTCTTTAAAGTCATGAAAGTGTGTAACGGCATCCTAAAAGTGAAAAAATGTCATAAATGGCATATAAACTACTCAAAACGAACTAAGGACCACTTGTAAAAACGTCTATAACTTGTCCAAAAATATATTTTTTGATATTTGGTAACTGGTGTTATTTTTGTGAATCATCAGCTTCTAAAAATAATCTATTATTTTTTACAAATTAAATAAAAAATACAAAGTTAATGAATGATAAAAATAAAAAAAAGTTGAACAATTTTATTTCTATATGAATATAGAAAAAAATAAATAAGAACAATAATTAAGAATGGGTATGCGGTCCTCTTGATAATAATTGGACTTTTTTACACCTTCTGGGCATAAATTCTATCAAGTGTATAATTATTTATATAGGGGTGCCACTCCTCTTGGAGCATTTCTCGAAGCTGATCTAAATCCTAATGTACCTAATCTACATTTATGCACATTTTATTTAAGTTTTAAAACAAATATTTTTATTTCTCATTAAATTTCTCTTAATAACTATTTGGTAAAATGTAACTAAATATTTAAACAGTAAATTTGCGACATTTTGACTTGCAAAAATGTCAGTTCTCCCGCCAAAAACTTTTAATGGCAGTAAATTTGAATAGTGAAAGTGAACAGTGAGCACAGGGGGCTGTATACATGGGTGCTCCCAACAGAAGGCTTAAACCAAATTGCCTTAAAAAATTATTAACTTAAGCACACCTAGTTTTGTACTTTAATTGTAAATGTATGTCTTACTTTCCACTTCCAATTTTATTGCAAACAATAAATCCTGAAAATAAAGTTCAAAATATATGTGTAGCAGTAACCTAAAATTTCAATTTATTATTTACTACTGTTCATAGAACTGCACTAGTGCCGACTACGTGGGTACTCCCAGAGAAGACTAAAACACAAGGATGCACAAATATTCTAAAATATGGATGTTGACATCCATTTCGATGTATCAAATACATCGAAATCTAAACATATAGGAAGCAACAATAAAAATAATGTTATTGAACTTGATTGAAGTATTGACGATAGAATAATGGTAATCAGCGACGAAAACGAAAAACGTCTACATTAACCAATAACATCTTAAAAAGAAATTCGATGTATAAATATTGAAACCCTAAAAACTGTTGAGAACTGTTGTATTATAGCACATTAATTTGATCCGTACGATTGTATATGTCATACACGCCAAGATAGCTGAAAAAGAGTATATAATATACAGTGTCCGCCATAATACCCACAGAATTACCCATTATAAAATAGGAACTTAAAACCAAATTAAACTTAAAACCATTTTTATACTAACAAAATCAAGTTCAATAAAAAAAACAGTTGGGAAACAATGGGTGATTTTTTTGGAAATTGAAAATTATCCAGACAGTACCTTTTCTTCGATTAAGAATATCAATAATCTTCAAAACCAACGACACCTACGAATATTATTGGCACAGTGTGCATTGCAATGGCAGACTTTATACTGCTTTGAAGCGTTTTAAATGTTTTCAGATCACTTAGTTACGGGAGTGAATCAAAAACCTCTAAAATATAAAAAATTTTGAATTACAAAATGTTTCGCTCAAAATCGGCATATAGGCGTAAAATGTCATGTAGAGACATAATTTCTTAGTGACATTTTTCGAAATATTAACTATTAAGATCGTTTTATAAAGATTTCTTTGGAAAATCACAAAATTGACAGGTGCCAGATGTTAGCTGTCAAATTTGAATTGGTGCATTTTAAGTTATTTTGGACGTAGAAGTCATTGTCACCAACAGTTTTATCAAACCCTAATATTATAAAAAAATCCAAAATGGTTCCAACTTTATGGCGGACACTGTATACCTTAAAAAAATAAATTAAACACATACACTATATCTATTTACCATTTCTATGCCTTCACAACCAACAACAATGAATGTTTTGTTTCACGTTTGACATATAGAAAACCACTATTACCAGGAAAAATTGGTAGACTCACTGACAGATGTCACCATTTTTTCAGGAACGGCGTTCCTAAAGTAACCGGTTTCCAGGTACCTGACTGTTAACTGTTAATTTCGGAACGCCAAACTAATTTTGTGGTGAGTTTCGGACCATACTCATAATACACACCTTTTATAATACATTTTGAAGATTGACAGACACTGATGTGACAACTGACAATAATTATTTATAACCAAATAGAATATGTTACCTGACAAAATTTATGGAGATCCTTGGTAGCGCTCAACGGATACTTTTCACACATTTCTGGTATCCAAGCTATTTCCTGTTTAACCCTAAACTTCTTGTAATCCGGAGAAGCACAGGCGTAACCCACGACGCCAGTGTTATCTTCCACAACAAAACAGAACTCGGGATGTAGGGTCAAATAAGGGCCTACTATCCTATCGCCTTGCAGGTTACTGAATTCGTTGGGATAAGGAAGAGCATCCTCAAGACCATTCTTGCAGGTTCTAGTACACACATTATAAACCACTTTTTCATCTACGGGCAGGTAAGGGCGTATCGTGTATACGAGAGTAGATGGCAAATCGGGTACTTTATACAGGAAAAGATCGTTGCCAGAATCAACGGGAATGAGACGCTAAAAAATTTTAATAATATCATTGTTACACATTATATTGCATAATATTCAGTATTACAAATGTAGAATATCGCCTTATGATTAGTATTGTACCAGAAATTACCTTAAATGGTTGGTACAGTAAGTATTTGACTTGATGGTCAGTTTCCATAAATCTTAAATAAAATCACACAAGCGGATTTATCCCGCTTTTCCATTCAATTTGAATTGCTGTTACATAGATTTTTATCACATAAATTTTTAATAAAATATAAAGAAGAGGTTTTGTGTATACTTATATGAGTCCCGATGCAAAATAGTTCCTCTATTTGTAGCAGGTGCCTGGCGTAGAAAATGTTTGTGAGCAAGACTTTCTCATAATTATGAATACGTAGGAATATAATTTTTCATAGTATGAATCATAAAAATCCTATTAATTTCCAACAATTGAGGCTTTTTTTAATCAAATGATATGGTTAAATAAATCGAAAATGAAATGGAAATAAAGTTGAAGCTCACTGTTTATTATTACATAACACCATTAGATAACTTACTGATTACTGACAATTTTGACAATTATCAATGTAAAAATGAGCATCTGCTTCTTGTATTGCCCTACTCGAATATTATACCAGTAAGAAAAAAATTTGGATGAAGGATTTTCATAAGGCATGGCACGTGGTAAGCGTGGAGGGGAGAAAGCTCTAAGCTTAAACACGGCTCGCTTTAACGCTGCCAACTGCCAGACGTTGACATATTAAATTTTATGGCAATGGCATTTTTCTAATTTATTTGGATTCGATTCAATTCATAATTTGTATTTTGAGTTATAACAGCATGTATTAACTATTGAATATATCGGAATAATTGAAGGCTCCAATGTATAAATCAGTCAAGTCCATTTTTGGCATAAAATGACTTAAGCGTACATTCTTGCACATTTTTAAAATGCAAATATTGTTCTTCTTTATCTGCTCTCTTCTCTATCTGCTCTCTCTCTTCATCTGCACATTTCGGGGTTGTTGAGTTTGTGAAAGCTATACAGTGTTGCCGCATCTCCTCGCATCCAATTCCAATTTTTGTCTACTGCATTGAAAATACGTAGTAAATGACTGAATTTTTTCCCTAATTGTTCGTGAAGATTTAATCTATTGCTGAAACAATTTTCGTCCATATGTCTATTATTTCTGTCTATTATGTATAGACTCAACTTTGAAATCAATTTTCTCCCAAACGACGTAAAACAGATCAAAAAAAATTGGTGGGTAGGTGTATAATACATGAACGAACAATCCTACAATATTTCATGTTTTTCTTAACCCTCTGTTATTTGGCGAAGAAACTCCGTAAGTTTATGACAATAATTATTGTGCAACCTTGTCCCTTTATCTATTAATGAAAGGAAACAACTGTCAGATGATATTTTGCAACAGGAATAATGTGAAAAAACAGTTGAAGACTCAGCTCCAGGCCAGTATCAGCAAGGCACCAAACAGTCATATTTTAATACTTATGTCAAGTATTTGAGGTTAATCCCATGCAAACAATAAAGGAATTTTCATGTAAATGAGCTTTAGTAGCCACTGGAAGTTTTATATGTTTTTTATAGTTGCAAGATAATTTGCAAGAAAGGCAAATTAATAAACGTTTTGCGAGAAACAAAACCTAATTGAAAATAGTGACAACTTCAAACAGTAGCTCTTAAAAGAAAATATAAAACAAGAGTGGAGGACCTTACTCTTTAAAAGTTTACTAAGCAGTAATATTTAATGAATTTTCTGGATTAAGAGGATTACTGGATTAAGAGGATTTTCTGGATTACTTATTTCTTGCACATGCAAACTAAATGGTGTCACAATATTTTAGCAAAGATGTTAATTAATTTAAAGAAGTACAGTAATTGACGAGAAATTATGCACTCTTTGAGTCCCAGTTTCTTGTACCTACCTGCAAGTCTGCCGTTAGTCCACCTCGGAATACCCAAGGCTCCTGATCGCCACTCATAAATGTTTCTTTCCATCCTTTGGAGAACCCTGAATATCAAATCTATATTAGCAAAGTACTGAAAATTAAGAATCGCTGGTGCATTCGCATATGCAGAAAAAATTACGCAGCTGCAAGTAGCATCCTTAGCAATGAGAATACGCAGAGCTGCAGTTCATTGTACTTACCCCAAAAACTGTGCAACCAGAAACTTAGCAAAACTCAAGTACAGTACAACTTCGGTAATCCGAACGGATATCGTTCCAAGGGACGCCACATTAGCGAGGTATCCAGATTAGCAAATAAAATATTTTTATTTTTGTTCTGCATAGAAAATAAAACAATATTATTGCACATCGGGCGGGCCAAAAAATTTTGCATTTTTTACGTTTGCCCTTAATATTTTTGTTTAGTAACCGATTATCAGCTTTTAAACAGCTTGGTGTCGTTGCTTACAGAGAATAATGGATTGTTGACAGAAAGTTTCAAAATTTCAAATATTGAACCCTGCTTACCCCTGGGTGTATGTGCGGGAGCACCATCCTAAATGATCAGTCACAAATTAAAAATTCACACTATTTAATTAAGTACCCCAAACAGCACAGATTAGTCGGTAATATTACCTGAAGTCGGTAGCCTTCGTCGTACCGACCAATATTTATATCAAAATGGTCACAAAAATTCTGGTTGTGAAAGAGTGCAATTTAAGTATTACAGCTTGAAAATGACAAAAGACTTTGTATGATTACGTATAGGTCCGCTCCCGATGGACTGATTTTTCTCATCGAGGTCTTAAAATGTAGGGAAAGGTCCATTTTATTGCTTCTTTGTATTAGATGAGTTATTTCGACATTTTTGCTTCAAAAACAACTAGCCCAAAGAAAGGGCTATTTTCAAACATGGCTATCTTGAATTTTAAAAAATCGGCCATTTTAAGCAACGACAACCAAGCTATTTAAAATGGGCTAATAAAAAGATAAGAGCAAACGTAAAAAGTGCAAAAATTTTTGGCCCACGTTAGCGGAGGATTGTTATTTACGCTTTATCATTTTCTTTGGTGCATGAGCAATCATTGATAATATTTGAACAACTTAGTGTTTCAAAAAAAGTCAAAACAGGCAGTAACGTATACAGAACAATGTACCCTAAGCACTATTCGATGAGCTGGGGCCCGTGGTCTCGTTAACTGGACATGAGATATTTAAACAAAATCTTTATTTCTACTATCAATGAAGAAGAACGTAACAAACTGAACATAATTCTTCGAACAGAAATTTTAAACTTGAAAAAAATTTACGTTAAATAAAAATTTCTTTTATTTGAAATATACTGTCTGAACAACAATCAACTTCTCAATAATATAGACTCATCAATAGGCAGTTCTTTTACAGGATAGTTTGTTTTTATATTATCTTCCACTTTATTTCTAATAGAATTTATTTTATATAAGCGGCTAGATATTTCCAGTTTCGTGAAACGTATCGCAGATGATCTACTGTTTTATTTAGTAAGTTTTATTATTTTCCGCCATCATTATTACAGGTTTACATTAGTACCTCTAGCATACTACTTTTTTAGACTAATTTATACTAATTTATTTCATTACTAGTTAAAATATTATCACAGCCTATTTAGCATCAGTCAGTTTATATTGTAACTTGTTAATTATTTAAAGATTATTTAAAGTTGTTTTCCCAAGTAAGAGGTGAACATTTCCCGACAACGCGAAAAAGAACCGAATCGAAAACGCGAAAATTCGCAATCTGGGTTACTGACATGTTCCCGTAGACCATGAAGGAATAGTTTGTTGACAGGCACCACAGACACAAGATGTCCAAAAAGTGAGGTTATCCGGATTATTTTACTGGAGTGTCCGTATCAACACGTGTCCGGACTACAGAAGCCATACTGTATATTGCAAAGAGCACACAAGATTTTAGAATACTTTGGTAATGTTTGTTTGAATACTTAAGTAATATTATTTAAATGTGAAAAGTATACTTTTTGCAAACTCAAGTTGCTGGTTGTTTAATAATCGCAATTTACGCTTGCATAAATGTTGAAATTTACGCCAAAGAATAAAAATTACGCAAATGTCAGATCAGCAGGAGCATATATACTAAATTCCTTGGAAGATGCGTACATGTATACGTCCCCTGGGTGTACGAAGGCATTGAAGGAGGAAACTGACCGCCAGCTTAGGAAAAATAAATAACAAGATTAATACATCTGGATTAACTGGTCAAATTTCTTGAAGAATGTAGCTAAGGAAAAGTATGGTATGGAGGGGAAAATAAGTATGTTTCCTTAATTTCCATTACTGTACAATTCCTTAAAGTGAAATAATATTTTACACTCAATATTATTCAAAAATAAATTAACAGATAACAATAAATGAGTCCTCTATTAACAGGTTAGATTTATTTTATGAATTAGGTAATGACTTCTAGTAATTGACTGAAACTCTATTAATTAGCAACCGAATCACAAAATCCTTTTAATACTCGCTTTATGTAGAGTAGAACCCCGATTATCCGAATCCCGATTATTCAAAATCACATAAGATCACGTAACATTTCTCCTTTTTAACTGAAATAGTTCAAGAAATCCCCCGCATTATCCGAAATATAAGCTGCTGTTTCCCCTTTCACCGAGTGCATTATCTCACTGATTCCCCACGCGCGTTTACAGGAGTCACTATTATTTATTATCTGTGTACTTCAGACGAGGTTACTAGGCCCAAGATGGAGCGGCATAGTAAAAAACGTAAATACGTTGTTATTACAACACAACAAAAATTTGAGGCAATTAGACGTTTACATAGAGATGAATGGCTTAAAAATGTAGCAAGTTATTTGGGTGTGGACGTGAGTACCGTTGCAGAATGGAATCCGTTTTCGGTAACCTTTATATCCGAAATCTCGATTATACGAATTAACTTGGGTCCACATTATTTCGGATAATCAGGGTTCTACTCTATGTTTGAATATAATTTCACGTCAACATTTCCAAATGTAACGTTGGGCTTGAAAATGATATTGGTCTTATATTTTTAGAACAATGTACAATTGTACACGCTGCAACAATGAAATTACATTTGGTTCTCTAACATTTCAAGTTATTTCACAATTTATTATTGGTTGAATAATTGAATTGAATTGCCAATCCTTCATTTTTACTTTGCCTCTCGCTTGACTGCACTAAGTCATCAGCACCCATTAACTCGCCCATTAAGATTTGTTAACTGTTTAATACTGCTTATATTTCAATTTATATTTTAATTTTGGTTATTTTATAAGTTACATGCAATCACAAATGTGACAGAGATTTATCATTTCTGTCACTTTAACACTCCAACAAATTATCGCGATTTTTGAATCGAAATATTTAGTTATTCAAACGTTTGCTATAGCATTGGCAACCCAGTGGTAGAGTGCTTCTGGTACCGAGGGTTGTGTGTTCAAATCCCACAGCTTTTGCTTTTTTTTCACTTTTTTAAATTAATCTTCAGATAGACGACACAATTTATTTTGTCACAAGGTCGGCGACTGACCAGATAATATAATATGTGTACATGGCATAAGGTCAACCCAGGAGGACCAGTTGGTTTCCCAAAAATATTTTTAGATTGTTATGTTACAGGAATTTTTTCAGTGTCGGCGACTGACCAAATAATAAAAATACACGGATAATGTGTCCGAAGGGGGACCTGTTTTTTCACAAGAATATTTTTCATTCAATGTCACTTGTTCGTAATCTTGAATTAGACAGGAAACAAATTTACGAGCGAATTCGCCCCAGCGATGAACATAAAGTTTTGTATCAAAACGTAGTAATGCTAAGTATGCATTGAGAAATTTCGTGAGGTACTTTAAAATTACATGAAGTTAACTACGAATTGAGAAGAGTTGTTCACAAGATAAATATTGTCAAAGCAGCATTAGTCATTGTCAACTGAAATTTTTTTTTTTATTTACCTATTTTTTTGGAAAATGAGACAAACAACGAATGCTGGCGAGTTAAAATTAATGTTGGTTGTGTAGTTATTTAAATACTGATTTATTACAAGGTCTGAATGTAGTTTGGCTCTTGACACTGTTTTATCACAAGGCTTTAATATACCTTGGCTCTTGACAGTTTTGGCTCTTGATGCTGTTTTATCACAAGGTTTGAATGTACCTTGGCTCTTGACACTGTTTTATCACAAGGTTTCAATGTACCTTGACTCTTGATATGTTTTATACGAATCTTGATACTCTTGCTGCATAGTTTTAATGCACCTTGGCTGGTTTAAAGACACATCGACTTTGTAGAAGTATTGATACCATAATTGACATAATCGGATTATTCATTTGGATTATGTTGTAGAATATATTTATGCCCGCTTCTGTGAAAAAAATAAAATTACCCCCCGAGCCAATCTCGGTGGTCCATAGAACAAAATAAATTGAGTTACCGGACCTTGTAATGACGCTTGTCTCAATCGAGGACCTACTTGTCTGGGGACCAGATGTGGGTCTTATACTGGGGACGAGATGTGGGATTACGGCTACGGTCTAGACACAAAGGTCCAATCATCTCAATGGAAGTCAAGAACCTCTCCAACACCCAAAAAAGCACGGCAGGTAAAATTGACGTCAAAGTCATGGTGTACTACGAATTCCTTCCACGAGGTAAACAATTAATCATTTTCCTTACCTCAAAACCCTGAGAAATTTGCGTGAGGTCTGTGCAAAGGAAGATACCGGTGCTGTGGCAAAGTGGGGACTGGGTGCTGCATCAGGAAAACTCAAGAGGCGTATAAAAGGGCAGAGGTTTTACTCGAGTGAAAACATTAAAAAAAAATCGCTGGAGGAACTAAACAGTATTCCACAAGAACAGTATTCAGGGTCCTTCCAGCAGTGGCAACGGGTACTTTGAAGGGGACAATGTTGAATAATTTAATATTTTCAAATGATGTTTTTAAGCATTAGTCCTGGGACTTTTTGATCACCCGTCGTAGGTAATTTATTTTGCTGACCAGGTTTCTTAACAACTGAGGTGGTGATTGAAGAGACCCCTAACTAGGTGAAATCATTAATATCGTTTGATGTTTTTATATAATGCCCTATAGCATTAAAAGGGAATTATATTAAAAAATGAGTATAAAATATTTTTCACAAATACATACCTAAAAACAAACATAGATAAATTTAATGATGTATTTTATAAGATATTTTGTTTTCAGAATAAATATTATTCCAAAACTTGTCACTTTTCGAGTAATCCCTTTATATTTTACGCTTAAGCAAGCAACAAAGAATTACGCTAACATTAATACCCTGGTTGCCTCGCTGTCTTTGGTCACCTCTAGCTGAAACACAAAATTTCTCTGAAACGATACTAAACACAATTACGCACTCTGCAATAATTACGACTTGGTATGCCATACAAATAAAGACGCATAATATAATAGAAGATTAAATTCGCTCCATTTACGCACCTTGTGCATTTCTTACTCAAAAAGTGACAGAAACTTACTTTGTTCTGTTAATCCAAAACGAAAAATATATCAATTTTGTTTTAATAATATTACGAGTAAAATAATACAGAAAAATAAGTTAATAATTGAACTCTGCATCGTTATAAAATACATTTCTTACAGGCTATAAGAAAAACTACATGCTTACCTAACCATGTTATGTACGAATTGAGCAACGAAATTACCCCACGTATGTCCCAGATATAGGAATACAAATCATACAGCAATTCTCTATTATTACTAGTCGACATGTGTCGGAAGAGCCTGTTAACTGCCTGCGTCATTTCGTTCATTTTTTCAGCACGTGCAAACCATTCCTGGACCTAAAATTTACGATGCAGTCAATAATTGCTGTATAATAGATCATATGAATTTTATTTCACCTCAGGGTTTGATTTATCATTTTTTTGATTGGCAGCTATTACTAGGTGAGCATTCGATTTCAACCAGTTAAATTCTTGTAACAACTGCAAACCTTGACCTCCATGTTCGAAAGGGAGATAAAATAAATCACACAATAAGGCTAGATCTTCATAGGTCAGATCGGTTGATTTCCTATAGACAGAAATAAAAGTGTTAAATGTAGTTTATGCGGGTTCTGATGTTTTATAATTAATTTCCTGAAAATTAAAAAAATACACCTAAACTACTACTGATGAAGGACCTATAAATAATAAATATATGCATGCATCACTAAAAAAATATATGCTATTGACGGGATGGTACTGCAGTGGTTTATATCATACATTAACAACAGAAAACAAATGGTAAAATATAATGACATCTACTCCAGAAAGATGCCCACAAAATATGAGATACCGCAAGGTTCACTTCTTGCTACGTTATTATTTCTTATCTACACGAACAATATTATAAATTGTTGTAGGAAATGTAATATCAAACTTTGTGCAGATTATACAATGTTGTATATATTGGGTAATGTGAATGACATTGAAAATAATCTGATTCATGACTTAAAGACCATATGGGAATGGACATGTGATAATAGACGAAAACTTAACTCCTATAAATGTCATGATTATAGCATTCTGAAATAATCTAAATAAAATTAAACAAAATAGAATAAAATTTAGCATAATAGTAAATAAACGAAGTATTGAACAAGTTAGTAAATTTAAATACAGACTTAGAAATTATTATTGACCCTGAAATAAAGTTAGTATTAAACTTTATTTCATGAGTATATAAAAAAGAAAATAGCACAAAAAGTTGGCCTGCCGTAGCGGCTCTCAAATAAAATCTCAGTATGCTCTAAGTTGACTATTTATAAGTCTATAATATCACCACATATTGATTACTGCGACACTGCACTTATTTTTCTGAAGAAACAACAGATTCAAGCATTACAGAAGGTACAAAATCGAGGCATGAGAGCCATATTGGGTTGCACTAGATATACACCAAGTGCTGATATGCTTAATTTATTGAAGTTGATGAATGTCCTACAAAGAGTGATTTATAATAAATACCCTACTGTTTATTTTTAAAATGAAATATGGAAATATGCCCTCTTGACACGACATGAGCTGCTGCAAATAATAATTTCTATGTTACAAGTGAACCTGTTCAATCTAAAACGATCCTAGGAAAAGGTTTAATATTGTTAATGAGATAATTATTATATAGTTTATACCCCGGTTTCGAAATAGTGTGGAGTGATTCATATACAATATCACACCACCATCACAATAGAACGGTCTGCCTATTTGCAATGGATCACAGAATTTCTTAGTGTGCAAATTTGTATACACCACTCTATAGAAATGGTGCGCAGAACTCATTAGTAACCGGGTCTACCGCTCTCATTAGTGAGTTTTAGGCGATTCTAAATTAAATTGATATATTGACGCATGCGCTGTTTCATGCATGTATATTTTGGCGCGACGGTGGCGTTTCCTTTTGTCTTATGTATAGTTGATTCGCGATATAAATTAATTATAATATTATGCTATACGCACAGTGTTTAGTGTTTTTATGCGATGGAAGCGACGAATGCGAGTAGTTGCCAATAATTCCAATCGTAAGCGACTGAATTTGAGAGGAGGAGAACTGAAAATGATCAAAAATGCCTCCTCTAAAATGATACGCCTATGGAATTTCGTTTCCTTCGCACCTCATCTCCCTGATCCGCCCATATGTTGGTGATGAATCACTCCACACTATTTAAGCATCGCAGTATAGTTTATTACAGTTTTGCTTTTTTACATAGGTATTTCTGTATTTTTGTTAATTTGGTAATTTTTTACCACTAAGAGCTCTACTAATAAAGTTTGTATATATATTTATGCATATAAACTTTGACAAACGACCCCCTTTTACAATATAGACCGAGAGATAGAGACAGATTTTGGGACGTGATTTTACCCAGTATCCCTTTTCGAGGGTATTATGATATGCATATTCTGATGATAAAAAATGGTAAATTAAACAATCATCCCGGGGACTTGATATATTAAAGTTAGTTAACATTTTTTGTTTGTAAATCCTACCAAATGCCTATAAATTCTGATATTACTATCCATAATTGTGCTCGCGGGATAATTAACATTAATTACTATAATAAATAAATTCCTAAATTGTTACTACTTTAGTTTCTTAAATTCTTATCACACAAGCAGAAATTACTTTCGTAGCCCTTAGCTATTAGTTGCGGGCTGATAAAGCTCATTTACTATCCTTGTGTTGCAACACTAGAAAACAAATTTTTGCAAAAAAAATATGAGACCCCCTTAATTTTTGCTGAACATTCACCTCTTAAAACCTTTCGCATCAATTTAGAAACACCCTGTATACTATTATTACATACAGAAATGTAAATATTAATTGGAACATTTATTTTATATACAGGTCGAAAGACCTCGGTCGATGGCATTGGCGGCTGGTCCTCTCAAAAAAATAAAGAACTCCCAACCCAAAAAAAAATAATTAAGTACCTAATCTAACTAACATATGCGACTAATGCAAATGTAACTTGGCATTCACGATAAATAGCAAGTGAAGCGCGACCACGCACGTATAGTCGGCCAGGGGATTAACCTACCGGCTCATGCTATCACTGAGTTATTATATATCTGGGCCACACGACTGAGAACATCGCGCTCGTTGGAACACCTGCATGGTACTAAGCCGTGATTTAAGCCAACAGTTCGCTGCATTTAGTCCAGCATGGTATGTATTACTTGTCGTTTGTGTCGCATTTTTACGCGACTTTCTAGTTTATGGCGAGTGCGAGTTAATATAGTGAGTGTGTGTGATTCTGTTTTTGTGTATCGCTGACAATTACTAACTGTACTTTACTATGCAAGTGGTCTTTAATTTAATTAAAGTTAGGAGATTTTTTAAATATTCATACGAACAAAAGATCGAATTAAAAGTAAAAGGTAGACCATTACCAGGCATTATTATTGAAAAATCTAGTGTAAGTTACCCACCCAGTTATATAATTAAATTTTATTTAAAAAATTAATGGATTTGTGGATGTAACAAATAAAATGCTTTATACTGTTTTCCCTGCTGATATCATATACTGTTTTCCCTCTTTCCATTATCTATTGAAAAAAGTTAATCTCAGAAATAGACAATTTCAATGATGTAATAAAACGAAATATCGTGCAAGGAATAATTTTATGTTCAGATTAAAATCCGAGAACGGCCATATATAACGGACCAAGTATATTGTAAAATAATAAAAAGGCAACCAATATTCAACTTCACAAAAGTATCGGCAGTTCGGTAATTGCACCCTAATAAAGAATTGATATCCCCAGGGACAAGACAAGCAAAGGTTAGAAAAAACGACATTTACAAATAACTTAATTTGCAATTTAGATATGGTAAGGTAATCGGATACGTTATATTGTCTAGTGCCAATTACTTGCCAAAAGGTTGTTAAATTGCGCCAAGATGTCAGTTCCGGGACGACAATTAGCCAAAATTGTGGAGTTACATCATCTTAATCACAGTGGAACTCGTAGAATATAGAGAATGGATTGATAACGAGGGAATATTTTCAGACCAAATCATTATTAAATTGAAAAATAAATGACACGCCGGGCTCAAGAACCAAAGTATCGCCAATAGAGTTTTTCGAGGATTTTCTCTATTATGTAAATTAGGCAAGCCTCCCAAGTAAAAAAAATATTAATTAGTTCATTCTATATTTCATTGTTAATTAGTTCAGAAAAGTAATTTCAGCGGGTTCACCCCAAAGTACCTTTAAAGGTAATTGTGTAATAAAGTTAGAATCAGTCAATTCATCAATATCGACAAATAAACTTGTCCTGAGAGCCGAACGCGATCTTTTATACTATATATTAGACCACATTTCACCTTAGCTAGTGCTTTCAGTGAATAATTACCGAACAGTGTCACTGGGTCCAAGTTCAACCCGCATCGAGGTGTCGTCTTTTGGCCCAGCAGACCACAGAGTGAGAGTAAATTCATTATTCAAGGTAATTCACGGTCTTAAATATTCCAGAATAACGGAGCATTCGCGATGAACTCACGTTAGCCACCATTTATCAGGTTCAACAATAATTATCCCTTTCGAGACTTGGCATTCTAAATGCCAGAGCAAATCTACCAGACCGTGAGATTACAATGACAAAGTGATGACAAAATTTGCGAACAGAAAACAACATATAAAAAATGTTGTTTTTTTTTGCAAAACCTTCAAATTTTTATCCGGAGCCACCAGTGGTCGATGGCTTATTGAGTGTTGATTTGTATATGATGAACACTTAATAAAGAACATTTATTATTATTAACAACTTACTTATGATTATCACCATCAGTATTATTTTCTATTATCATTTGGCTGGGATCAACTTGCATACATGCACTAGAAGTCTGAAAATAAATCCTTATTAATAATCAATACCGCTGGAGTGCGAATTGCCATACCGAGTTCTCACTCATCGCTACATCCTCATTTGAACCACTGGCACACTTCACACCATGCGCGGGTGATATGTTTGGAGTGCTGTTGCAATCCATTGGTTCCGAAGGACTTAAGCTAGATTCGTTACTCAAACTAGTATCTGTATTCATACTAATTTCGTCTTTATTTTCTTTCAAATTAATTATATTTGTACTATCCCCATTCAGTGGAGTGTTGTCTACTTTCACCTTTTCGGGTCTGATAAGAGCTCCATTGAGAAGAGTTACAGTCTTACTATCAGAAGAGCTGTCGATGGCAACTGGTATCGGAACAGGCGTAATGGGGTTCGGAATAGAATCATTACAAACAACTTTCGTATCGGACACTAGGGAGTTCATGACGGGGCCAGGTACTGGATTTACCAAAGAATCGGTGCATGAAACCTGATCAACAATTGAATAATTATTTGATTATTTGAAAAATTATATACATTACTTAATACTTACAGTACTACATACTTCCGCCAGTGCTTGTAACTGATTAGAGTTTACTACGGTAGAGCTGCTACCCGTTGAAGAGGTACTGGTTGTGGATGTTATGCTCATGCATGTGTTAATAGACGGTATGATTGGTACTGGTACAACTGCAATAGCAAGTATACCAATAAGAGACAAGTAAATATATTTCACGTGTAAATACATTGAAGATAAAATCGAATGCTATAACAATGTATAACAATTTGATTTAGATATACTTACTAGCAACTGCGGGTTGGGGTTTGGCAATTAGTCCCCATGCTGCCTTGTGTTTCGCAAATTCTGGAAGCCAGTCATTAATGGCATTCCTTAAAGCACGTCTTGGATGGTACATGTTTGGTGATAAGGTGGCAGGTACATCTTCACCAGATAAACCATCTTCAGTCTCAGTCTCTAGTTTTATATCTGCCGAAATAGTGTCATCTAGGGGAGACAGAGAAATGAATGGAATAGAATAGATTTATTATAATGTGATGATAAGATTTATCATTACATTATCATTACTGTAAAAGGCACGTCAAGTTAATAGATGTTTTATTTTATTTTTGTATGCTTTAAATTGTAGGGTCTTATAATGTGCCGGAAGTTTGTTTGTTGTTTGATAAAACAAAGGACGATAATAATTTGTTGATAGTCTAGAACAACGGTCGGCAACTGGCGACCGCAGTCTAGGTCTGGACTGCAGAAGGTGGAGAACTGGACAACCAAAAAATGTTTTGAAACTATAATAATTAACTTACTCAATTTAAATAAATGGTTAGAATATTTTTCTATTTTTGATTTTTTAACAGTAAATGGTGCAACAAACCTAGTTGCTACAACGTGTAGCGCAAGAGAATGTATTGGGATACAGGGGTGGGGGGAGCTGGCCGGCCAGTCATATCCGTCAGTCTGTCATGGAAAAAGATAATCTGGTTTCTTCCAGTTTGCCTCATATGCAACAAAACTGTAGCTATTGTTAAAAGTGCAAATATAAACCGACACTACGAAATAACATACACGCCTTCTGCAGAAGGCGCCTATACTACGCCATTGCACTTAATGAATCATGTGACTTTGTTGATGATGAACAACTGTCCATTTTCGTGCGATTTTTTGATTATGAATGCAAAGTGTTTAGGATCGAATTGCTAGTAATATTGATGTAATGGCAAGAGCCACGAAAAAGATTTGTTTGAGACTTTTGATGATTTAATGACAAAATCAAACATTAGTTATGATAAAATGGTGCCCATTTCAACTGACGGGGCCCCAGCAACAATGGGCAAAGAAAAGGGACTAGTAAAGAGAATCAGAGATAAGAATGCTGGGCTACTTATCAGTGTATAATTCAACACAGCCCTTTGTGAACAACTTAGTGCTAGACTGAAAGAAGTAATGGACAGCTTGGTCAAGTTGATAAATTTTATGAGGTCTCGTTCTGCTCTTCAGCACAGACAGTTCAAGGAGTTTCTGTCTGAATGTGATTTGGCATATTCTGACTTACTGCAACACAACAATGTTCGATAGCTAAGTAAAGGTCAAGTCGAGGGTCCAGTGATTGAACATTTCTGGCTAATAAAAGAACAAGTAACTTCTCAGAAAACTTGGATAAGCAGGAAGCAATGAGATACTTGGAGTTCCTAGCAAAGGAACGCAATATGCTAGCTGTGGCTTTCCTGAAAGACATTCTGAAATATCTAAATGCGCTGACCACAGAGAAATAAATGGAAAATTAATATGTATTTTGATACAAAGCATGTCTGCTTTCCATCGCAAGCCAACTTCAACTATCACCAACTTTAAAGATGTAAAGAGTACTAATAGATATATACATACATATTAAAGTATCTTGGACAAACTGGGAATCAAAGTTATAGGGCGGTAGATATTTATATCTACTTTTGCACCCTTTTTAAAAACCGGTATTATTGTACTTGGCAGGATATATGCGAATGCTCATGTTTACTTTGTAAATGCTAATGTTTATTAGTTTAGAAAGGGGATAATACACTTTAATAGTACAGAACCCGAGGCATCAAGCACTGTCGGCAATACGTGTACAAAATTTGAGCAGTTATAGGCATTCAGCCTGCAGTCTGGGAAGTATAGTCAGTTAGCAATATTAGGTAGTCACGGGGTAGTTTGAGCAGTCAATCGGTCGGCAGTCAGCCTCCAGTATTAAACAGTTAAGTCAGCAGTTAAGCAGTAAGATAGCTTTATGGTAATATTAGAAGACCGTAAGAGACGGTGAGATTCAGTGAGACAGTGCAACTGGAAATTTTAAGCCAGTAAGTACGATGATTTTACATTATATTTTCAATTTATGCACTACTTACATAAATAGTCAGGTTAACTCACATCACTATTTTTATGGACACAGTGGCTTGTAGTCATGCGAACACACTATAGTAATAAAGAAATATACAATTAGGTACTTACTCAATGATGGATCTCTTTGGGCATCAACATTGCATCGAGACCATTGCGCGAGGGTGTGTATTGCTACAAAATTGGCCCCATATTCACAATTAGGGTTTGTTAATACTCCTCTCAATTTTGGGATTAGATCAGGTGACCTCCCAGAATAAGGTCCAAGGAAAACTCTCTTCTGATCGTAGTCATTGGCATGCAAGTTATCCCATATAACTGGAGGTCTTCGCAAAACCTCCGTTATTTCCTGGATATTTTCCTTTGATAAAGATCTAGTTATCACTTTTTGGCCTAGAAACAGAACTATATGAATATTTTTTCTCAAATTAGGCAACTTCTCTGCAACAAGCAAGGGGAAAACTAAATATTCTACTCACCAGTCCACATTATATCTATTTCTTGAGCTAATTTTGATCCTAAAGTATTTAAATATTCGGAATTTGTTACGTTAGGTACAGCTCTAGTTGAGCAATATTGGGTTGGACATAATAAAAACTTTGGTTGGCCCAAATGTTGATAGCAATCATTCGTAACGGACACCTGTGCCTGCGCAAAGGACTGAAAAATTTCTTTGTCAGCCTCTGACATTTCTGGTTCAATATCATCAAAAAGAAGCGCAAAGGCATTACATCCAAACTGAGATACTTGCTCCAATTTTCTTTTCAATGTAGTTATTTCCTTGGAACTACTATAAGTAATATCTAAACCTGGCGATAAGGCATAATAAAATGTTATATTTTGATCCTTAGCTGCCTGAATCAAACCAGTTAAATGCTCAGCTTCTTCAACAGTATATAATTCCCTCCAATAAGCCCTATGTTTATAATCATCTTTTGGTGCATAGACATAGGAATCCATTCCCCATTTCTTCATTCTACGTAATTAGCAAAAATGTACAAACACGTAACTATTTCTAATAAACAAACATGCCCTACTTACTTCTGAAACAAGTCTTTTCTCTGCTCTGTAGTCCAGGGTCTCCCATAGAAGCCTACAATAATTATAGATAATTGAAAAAAGTTAAATTTTCCACAAGTGAATACCGAGATTTTGCATTCATTATTTCTATGTACACAAACTATAAAATATAGAAAATGTTTTTTTCTGAAGATAAACCCACCTTCAACAACACCACAGGTAAAGTTTCCATTTTTTGCATTTAAATTTTTTGACACAGGCAGGTTAGGAACTTCAGCCATTTTTCTGGTTGCCTGGATATAGTAGAGTGGAAAATTTTGTGCACAAATTAATTTGCAACTGAAAGAGCAAGAACCCAAGAACGCATCAATTTGCTCCTCGGCCTCGGTCAGATTCACAGATTGTCGACAACTTATCACAACAATCTATGCATCATCATAGTAGATTTAGATGTAGAATAATTAACTGCTCCACTCTAAATTCTAGAGTATCCACGGAAGCAACCAAATATACGCCGCAGTTCTGCCATCTACAAGTTAATGGTTGAATTAGCCACGGTTGACATGGCACCTGCAAAGGTTGAAACATTTACTTACAGAGTAATAAATAGTTTCACCAGCAGATTGAAGCACCAACATACACAAATTTTAAATACAAGGGTGTCCTAAGACTGGTTTGATAATGCCCATAACGATCATATCAGGATTTACAGATTAATAATAGAAATAATAGCTCCCTTATATTTTTCAGGAGAGCCACATCATCGCTCATCATTTATCTATTAAAAATCATGATATATAATTGGATCATGATGAATAAGTCTCTGATGCTATACTTATATAGATACCTACCTACCTACCTTATATTATAAAAGATCTTCTCCGTCATTACGACAGTACTCTGATCACCCAGGGGCCTGGATTCCTCAAAATGCGTCAAAATGTCAAAATGCGTGGCGTCGGAGACTAGAGACTACTTGTTTTCGTCTAGATTATATTATCATGATACAAAGACAATGGTATGTCAGGTTGCCGAACCAAAATTGGTCAGTCGTGCGTGCAACTCACATGACGTATTTCTCACCAACATGATTTTAGGCGCGATTTATACACAGTTGAATGTAAATACCTAGACCAGGGCTGAGGCCTTTGAAAATGGTAAAAAGTGAAAAAAAATAATAGTAGGATGAAACCCATTGGAAAAAGAAGAGAATATAACAAAAATGAAAGGAAAAATTATTTACGGCCGATCTGAGGTCGGGAGGTGGAAGGGGGTGAGTTTTTAAGGGTAAAAATCGGTTTATCTCGATTTCCGGCAAAATTTCTATGGAAAATGTTAAATTGCAAATTTGTAGGTAATAAAAAGATCTACAACTTGTATTTAAACATTTTTCACATAACCTCAAAATTCCGAAATTTCAAAAACCGAAAAATTCAGTTTTCAGAAGTTTTCATTTTTTATTTTACTTTTACAAAAAAAATGTTTTTGAGAAATTTTCTGAAAACCTTTTTACGTCCCAAACACTGTAATTTTTTTGATTTAAAATATTTATTTTTTCACCTTATTTTGACTTAATATCGAAAAAGCACCCCAATTTTCAATCGAAAATTCTCGTCAAAATATCTGCTTTTTTAAAAAAAAGTCGGACACATAACCTACAATTTGTCTGTTAAAATTGAAGTCTCATACCTACCTTTTCATAATGTGTGCTCTTACTACAACCACAGTTCTTATAGCCGAGTGCACCGTCCGTGTTAATCCTGGATTACGTTTAAGCCTGACTTATTTTGCATGCAAATGTGTCAAATTAAATCACGCTTAAGCCTAATCCAGGATTAACACGTACGGTGCACTCGGCCATTAAACTAGTTGTCTTAAAAACTGAGTGCGGCGTGTTTTATGAGTGCGGCCGGCGATTTTGAGCTTATATTTTCAATAATGGTTAATGGACAGACACAAGGAGCAAAGCGTCTACAGAATTGATTAAAATGAACTTTTCATTACTTTAAATGTAGATATGTCCTGTTTAGATTTTCATTTTATTATTATCTCAATGTAGAAGCAGTACTAGTGGTAGAAGTAATACTAATGTTTATGTATTCATAAATAATAATGTGAATGAAAAACGCGTCTCATATTTTTTTAATTTTATATATTTTTTAATCTAAACTGTTCTACATTGGTATTGGCTAATAAAGCTGGCAACTCTAACCCGAGCTCTAACCTTCAATTAAATATAATAATGTGTCTTTTATTATCATTTCCCAGTTCGTCAGATTACTTTCTTTCTAGGTTATTTACCATTGTATTTTCAAATTACGAAAACATCTCCAAAGTGTTACCTCGACGAAAAAATTCCCCAGGTGTCGACCAAGAGGTCCAAGTGCGTGGAGAGGCCTGAAAACGGTAAGTGCCTTGACCATATAAAAGTTAAGACCCTGATGCTCCCTTAGACTCACTGATTTTCATTCATTTAATCTCAGTACTATTAATCATAACAGTTAGCTTCGTTTTTGCATCAAGTTTTAGTAAGTATATAGGTAATAGTGTTACAGTTTTATCTCTTTATAGTCTTTACGACTCCAAAATTACTTATTTTAAAAGATTACTTTAGGGTTTAGAGCATGAAATGGTTTCATTAAACTGCCTTGCCTTTGTCGTAGGGGCACAGATTTTAGATATTAATTCGAGAAAAGCCAGTTATATGTGACAAGTAACGGACTGTGAGAATTCGAACTAGTTGTATGCTTTTATATGATTTGACAAAATATATTGGTGGGATAAAATAAATGTTAGGACAAAATTAAATAAATAATACATGTCGGTGAATAATTAATAAATAAGATAGAAAATACAATTTCGTTATTTATGAATTGTAGAGATTAATAATTACATATAATGACATACTTTAGGGCCTAGAAAGTTATTTTTAAGGGATTCGGACGTGACGGGAGACGAACAAAACAATATTTACTGAGTATTACTGAATAAAATCAACAAGATAAAGTTAACACGATAACTGCCAAGCTAATATTCATTATTTATCCCTCCAGGGCCAATTAAGTTTTTGCTCAGTAGAGAGTTTCAAATAAATATTAGTATTTGTAATATGGTGTTATCATTTTCACCTAGGTCGTAATCTTGATTTTTTTCGTAGGTCACCCGTGACCAACACGGCGCTGCATATGTAGTGCTGGTCACCAGTGTCCTACACAGCGATGGTGCTGCTTCAAGTAAACGGTGCAAAGTATATGAACTTGACTATAAATTCTAGGTTATGTGTTTTGTTTTCATATAATTTCATAGCATGCATTGATTGTGGCCTTCAGCTTTAGTAAACAAACAGAAATAAACTTATAGACAAGTGAAGTGGAAATCTTATTTCGAAAGGTCGTGTTTTCTTTTTTACCCGTAGGTCACATCCCACTTATTTTTGTCTATAAGTTGTGACCTACTGCAAAATAATTTTGGGCTACATATAAATGGTAGGCAACACACAATACTCAAAAAATATTAAATGCCCGCACTAAGGGAATAGAGTTGTAAGTCACCACACTGTTTTAAAAATGCATCTAATCTGGACCGTCGACAAAATTTGGGCTATAATTTGCTGTAGGTCACCGGTGACCAACACGGCACGACAGACACGGTCACTTGTTTGTAGGTCACCGGTGACCCAGACGGCAGTTAACGTGTTGTGGATTTCTCCAATATGGTATATGACCATTGTTTTTCTTGCTGACAACTAATTTCTTATTCAAATAGACTGATCGCGCCATCGGTCTGTGCAGGCAAGTATTAGTGGCGTTATATATGTGTATAAATGATGAGCCTATGGTCTAGGGTAAAAAGTTCGTTAAAATTTAAATGAAGTCTCACTGTCTTCTGTGTAAGGAGTCTTCTGTATCTGTATCTTCATTTAAATTAATAATTAGGATTGAACCTCATCTACTCTTATTCTTATGTACCACTTGTTTATTATGTCATTAGTATGCCTTACACAGCTTTTCCACGTTTCAGCATTTACTTGATCTAGCGCCTTCTGCCACATCAGGAGTACCTTATCATTTCCATATCCACCTTCACCAATATGCTTGTTGTAATAAGATTTGCAATTTGCCCATATTAATTCAATCGCGTTAAATTCACACTGATAAGGTGAAGTTCCAAGTACTTCATGTCCATACTCCATATGTCCATTTTTTCTCTTTTGTGCATTTTGGCAATAGCTAATAATTCTATCTTTGTTAGCCCTTCTTCAAATGGTATTCCATACTTATTCAACCACTCAACTAATTAATTAATTAAACTAAACTAATTAATTGTGTAGTTGGTTGCTTTTCAGCTAAAATGCTATGGTATGGTGCGTATCAATTACTATTAATGACGGTTCCTCTAGGTTAGGTAACAGTTTGTTTTTTAACCAGTTAATAAATGTATCAGCGTTCATTTCACCATGATAATCCTGCAATTTTGTCCGAGACGCACATAATAATGAAGCTTCTGGTATAAATTCATCTTCCCCTCCGGCGTGCGAAATAATGAAGCGTTTTCCATCATAGCCAGCTGGTCTTTTAACACTCTTTGTGGATGCAACTTGACTTGATTTCCCTTGGAATATATCCAAGTTTCATATAGAAAAATTACTTTAAATTGCTTGACTCCGAATTTCTTTTATATTTTCTTTGAAACGTGGCCCGCAACATACAAATAGAAGGTGTTTCAACAGAAATCTTCTGCTGGCGTCTTTTTTAAATTTGATTCCTAGATCAGGTAATATTCGCTGCAAGAAGCGTTTACTAAACTGTATAATATGTTTTTGGGACAATTCGCTGTTCAAAGATTTTAAAGTAATATGCTTTTCAGTAAAAAAATTATAATGAATAGAATGAAGCCTTTATTACATTATTTTAAAAGAACTCACTGGCATCATACGTATTGTAAATATTCTTCCGATTCGCTTTTTATTCGCTTTTGACATTATCGTGGACATCAGTTGTCTTCATTTTTTGTATAGGTCTTGTTTTTCCTGGTGAAGACAGAACAGTATTTTATTTGGCTACTGTTTTTGTTCTCTCCACGGTTATTAGTGCAATGTTTAGCCCATTAGCAATACGCTATAAGAATAATAAAAGTTAAACAGATTAAACATAAATACACAGCAATTTACTTCAACTACAACTTCCAGCGGTAACAAAGGACTCCCATTTTCCTTTTCTTGTTAAAAATAATTTAACAGAGATAAAACGAATGCTTGAGATTGCGAATTAAGCGGTTTTTCTTTCATCTCAACTATCTCAGAAAATCACGAGAAAAAACCCGTGATGCCGTTTTAGGAAAAGAATTTTGTACTTTTAAGATTAATTCGTTACTTATAGAAATATACCTCGTTTTGAAGATTAACTATCGTTAGTTCTGAAAAGAACTGTTTTTTGGTATGCAAAAATCAATAAAACAAGCAAAGCGGAAACAATTCAACAAGGATAAACAAATTCAGACAGAAATTTGACCGCAGCGGAGCAGACTGAGCGACATAACCTGAAACGGTGCTATGCTACCGCGAGCAGTGTTGCCAACTTGATTTTAAGAAATCCACTAGATTAAAATAGAATTTCTACTAAATTCAACTAGATTTTTAAAAATTCTAATAAAAAAACTAGCAGCGTGAAAAATTTAATAAAATAGCTTTTTTGCTAAAATCATTTATTTAAATGTATGTAGAAAATATATTTAAATGTATTTTATATAATATATATCAGAAATTCATATCACTATTCATTCACTCTCTGAAAATAAGGCACTTTCACTACTGTCTTCATTTACATTTATTATGACTGATTTAACGGGAGTATCCGGAGTATCCATCATAATATCGAGATCCCACATTCTTGATTCCACCTTCTTCATATGGTCTATATATTTTATCCAGTTGGCCGCATTTACTTCTTTGATTGCACCACTGAGATGTTTTTTCACATCAGCTAACTTAAATGTTGTATTTTCTCTAGCAACTTTCCCTTTTATTAGCGCCCAAATATGCTGAATTGGATTCAGTTCGCAGTGATATGGAGGCAATCGAGTTACCTCCATTCCTCTTGCTTTGGCCATTTCATCCACTACATACGCTGGATAATGTTGCCTCGCCAGTGTCAACAATTCAGCTTTAAGTAGTGAATCATCGTGTTCAATGTTTCTTTTTTCCAGCCAGTCTGTAATTTGCCTTTTCCGCCACGTAGTTGTGGGCAGCTGTTCTACGAAAATTATAAGAAGCATTATCCATCACTATAACAGATGTAGGTTGTAATTTGTCCAGAATTCCTCCAATCCTCGAAAATGGTGGAATTCATCTCTTCATGGTAATCGCCTGTTCTCTTGGATTCGAAGGTTAAAAGACCGTCATTAACAAAATCACATTCACTTTTTGATATATTATAAATTAAATTGAGTTAACATTATTGTTTTTTTATTTTTTTTCCTATATTAGGATCATTGCGCGGGCCACTGAGCACCGCATTCCATTAGTTTCATATCAAACGAAAGTACTATAGCTTGTTTTATGATGACATCGTAGATATGGCACGCTAGTCGAATTTAAAGATTTCCAGAGAATAACAACGGAGTTCTGATAAAACGGTTTTATGTTATAGAATACATCTACGGAACCTACTGGTCGATTTTAGCGTTCGAGGTCTTAAAATATTCACAAATGTCTATTATATTATACTTTCTTACTATTTTCGTTATTTTGTAAACAAATTTCCAGTGAATCACAAAAAATACTAAGTTTGGACTAGCGTCACCTAAAATATTATAAATAATTGAAATATCATTACATTACCAAATACATTCCTCTTTTAGCTAAAATTTAGTTTTTCAATAATTAAAATCGGTTAAAAATTAACGAAACTATTGAAGAAATAAAAAAAAAATTACAGCGAAACTAGGATAATGCGGTATTATGTTACCTATTGAGTAACCTACGCAACCTACAGGTCGATTTCAGTATTTGAAGTCTGAAAATATTCAGAAATATCTACTTTAATATACTTTTTTACTATTTCCGGTATTTTATGTATAAATTATAGAAGCATATAATATAGCCATAGATGTAGTTGTTTGGTAATATGTATGATTTAGTACTTATTATTATTAACAAGTCAGTTGGTAAAAGTTGATATGAAAATTTTATGATTTTGTATTGTTCTGTTTTGTAGCAGAATTCAATATAAGAAACAACTAGGTTGCGAACTTATGAAAATAAAATAAAAATAACATTGGCGGTGTGACAGAAATTTTTATCCTCATAAATTGTGCGAATAAATATCGTAAGCATTTTTCTTTTGAAGCCTTTTCATTTATTTGTCTTAGGTATATGACATAGTTCATCTCTACGTAAATGTATTCAAATTGTTCATAATTAAAAGTGTGATAACTGCTACACGCCCCATTGCATTTAAACGTAGTATAGGATCGAGAGCATAACAGTATCACCTGATGACTTGATTACAACAGTAGAATTACCATAAAAGAACAATTAATTCCCAACAGTACTTCTAGGAATGTAATGGGCATGGGAAAACAACATTACGGGGGTGTATAAAGAGTTAAAAGTGGAGGTGGAATGCTAGAGAAAAAGATAGAAAACATTACAACCTTGTTTCCATCCCCTCATTTGAAGTTGCGCTGTGCAAGTGACAGCATCAGCACAGGCGATTCGACAGCCAGGTGAGTAGGATATTTAATTATTTGAATTCGGGGGTTTTCATTTAAAATTGTTCTGTGAAGTTTTCGGGAATTCGCGGAAATCATTAAATTATTTTTGTGACGCTGTGCTGTACAATTGGTTTGCTTGTAGTTGCGAAAGTTTAGAATAATTTTCTAGTTAGTTTATAAGTTTTTTTGAACCGTAGGAGAGAGAATTTTTTAATAATTTTTTTAGAAGTGTTATTGTTATTGCTTAATGTTGTCACATATTTATGGCATTAACATATTTTATCAATTATTTATTATGAACAGTTGCATGATGCAACAATTGAAATCCGTTGGTCTATTCATCGCAAATTATTAGCGTTTTTAGATAACTTTCGTTTACTATTGGTAAACTAATAAATACAAATACATTTAGTGCTTCAGTTTTTGCTGCGTTTGTGCTTTTGTCGGGAGGCATATTTAATTTGTATGTAACTTATTCAATAATGTTTGCAGGAGGTGTTTAGATTTGTCATGAATATTTATGCGGAGATAATTACTTAGTTTAATATTTGTTGGGATATAATTTAAAAACAGTTTATTGAAAAATGAAGTCTCTAATTTTGCAAAAAGCAATAGGTTAAAAGAAATTTTATTACAATTGTAAAATATCTGATAATATTTCTGAAATTCTGAAATTATTTTGCTTGTTGATAGTCCACAAGCAAAACTACTGTTGGTTTACTATATACAAAGCTTTCAGCCTGGATTCCTGGTTGCGCAAAAACTTGAACTTCTTTCCTATCTGAAACCAAATTGGTATATATTTTATATAGGGTGTCAACGAGATAACTTTCCGGCTGCCATGTCTTTATTTGTTAACTGATCGAGATGAAACTTGGTATACATCACATGTTATAATAGATAACACCATTTCGAATTTTTAATCAATTTAAATTTTTATATATGTGCCGTGACGAATCTATAATAATTGAAGACATAAGTGGATAAAGGTGTCATGTCATATTTTTTTAATTTCTTTTTTGCTATTTTTGAACTTGGTATAGATCTAACCTCCCAATAATAGTAAATCCTAAATTTGTAAAGTGTCAAAGACATTTTTTGATGATAAAGGCACCATACCAAGCATACAATAAATATTTTTAGTGGATTAAGATGTTATGTTACATTTTTTACACATATTTTTTACATATTTACATTTGCTTTTCATTCCCAAAAAGTAGAAAAGTAGACAAATATCCTCCGTTGACAGGAAAACATGTTCTGACAATGGATCTACAACAGACCATGCCATTACCGAAGTTGTCCACATCTAAAGCCTTTTCACGATTATCAGTTTCTTTCTTGAAGTGATAAATATATATGCCAATTCTTTATCGACAATGTTAAAAAACTTTTTTGAAACGCTTAAGGCGTATTCTCGTCCCAGACTTTTTGCAGTTTGTAAATTCTTCTGGTCTAAAAGCAACAACATTAACCTTTCTTTCTTCTTGTATTTTCTGCAGTTGCTTTCTTTTACAATCGCGACATTGGTATCCACATTGAGTCACAGCTTTCTTGATTCCGACAGAGACTTCGGACATCGAAAAAGTAGGTGCTCATAAAACATAAAAACATTTGTTATTCCAGATCAATACAGAGAATTCATTAAATCTGCAAGTAAGTACTAAAAACAGTGTATGTTTAAATGTGGAACATTTCTTTTATAACTTTGACGAGCTTCTAACTAAACTTCATGTATACAAGTAGGTGAATAATACCATTACTGAAAAAAATAATTTACGAGATAACGTCCGATGGATTATAATATATCAGTTTGGATTTTATTTTTATACAAATTCGTCGATTTATACAAAAAAGGTGCTAGAGAGGTGCTACCTGAGGAAAGTATCTTTAAAGTATAAAGTTAGTGGATAAAGGTGTTGTATATATGTATACAGGTCGGAGTGTAGTGGTTCGCCTCCACTACAGCACTTAGGTCTATTGTACTTTCCTCCTTTTTGTGCTTAGACGTCTCTTTCTTCAAACCATCCTATTTAATACGGGCGGCTTGGTGGCAAAGTCTCTTACAATTTATGTATGATAGCATGGTTCTGAGTTACCGAGATTTATCACTCTGTCCGCATGACCATTTATCGGGAACCACACGCCCGCAGCAGATGTTGAGTGTTCCCAGGTCTCAGGTGGACTGCCACAGCCCGTTCCAAGCCTGTCTGGTCACCCATCCAACAGCCAGCCGGCGTCCGCCTTGCTTAACTCGGAAGATCGAAATCTTACTCACCAAGTCTCGCGGCTAGGTCCCCTTAAATAAAGGTATTAAATGATAAAGGTGTTATGTAAACACATGGTTTTTTTAATATTATAATAAACAAAAGAAAATAGCATAAAATTGCCTATTTTATGACGTATTGCTCATTTAAATCAAAACCAAAATAAAAAAGTTCCAATACAAAACGCGTTTTGTTATTTTACTAAAAATTTTAGAAATGCAACATGACACCTTTATCTACTTATGTCCTCAATTATTGTTGTAATATTTATACGAAATCAAAGAAGTGTACCTACGTATTGGATTTTTGTTTCGTATCTGTGTTACAGAGAGGTCCGAAGTTGATAAACTTGCTTTTTCCACAGCTGTTTATTCAGACCTATTTTGTTTTAAATAATTTACTAATAGTAGATACAAATATTAATAAATAAACTAATAGTAGATACAAATATTCTTTAATTAACGAAAACAACAATATGTGATACTGAATAAAAAAATGCTCTCAAATATTTACAACTTAACATTGAATCAAGTTATCAAAGTGTTTGCCTTGCACATCTATACTATATTTTCTTTGACATTACGTAATTCTTCAGGAGTAATTTTGGCAAATGCGTCTCGTATCCAAATTTGAAATATTTCAAGTGTTGCGAGTTGCTATATAGGTATACACTAGATTTTTTACGTGGTCCTACAAAAAATCGAGTGAAGTAAGGTCTGGTAAACTAGGAGGTCCATTAGTGGCAATGAACTGCCACTAAAATTTCAAAGGACTCCCAAAGGTCTCTCCAAAGGACCCTCCAAAAGAGGTTCAAAATTTACAACAATTTACAACAACAATTACCCCAAATCAAGAGAGATTTGGGGGAATTATTGTTTGTTATAATTTAGTCTGTCATACTCTATACATTTTCAGATATTGCAACATTAAAATAAGTAGGTAATTGCAAATATAACCGTGAGTAAATATTGTGCTGTGATACATCGCCAGATTCGTATTAAAAAAAATTGATTTATCTGTAGTATGAGTTAAATACTCAAAAAATAGATTTCCTTTTGAAAATTTTGGGCAATTTCGAAAAAAGTAATTTTATCAACTTTGGACCTCCCTGTAACATAAATCAACAACAAAAAACTACAATACGTACACTTCTTCCATTATTTATGACTATAAGAACATAATTTTAGGTGCGTCACAGCACACTAGATGGAATATTAACATTGGTTATAAAAGTTCATAATGCCGTAAAAATTCATTAAATTAGTACACTCATATGCAAAATAGAAACGTAAAAATATACAGGGTGTCCTATTTAAAAATAAAAAATTGGGGACACTTCCGATTACGATGTATCAGTATTTTATGTGCTGCATTTAATAACACATACCCCTATGGTTTTGGCATTTCCCCCTGCCTCCATCTTTATGTATAGGGCAGTTTATTGCTTATTAGGTTAACCCATTTTATCCGTATTCAAATAGTTCCACTGTAAAATTATCATTTCACAATTATTTACCGCGCATATTAGTATAGGTAGAATAAAAGAAAGGCCGACCGAGAAGTAATTTATTCGCTAATGGCAATGATTAAAACTTTAATTTTATATAAATTAGAGAATAGTTATATGTATATATAAATCAGTTGGTACGAACACCTGTTGTACATTTACTATGAGTGTATCGGAGAGTTTTCATACTTTTTATGTACCTACTTCAGTATTAAAACTGTTCCATCTACTCATTTGTACTAATGTTTTAAAATACTTCATTAAAAAATGTAATTGCGTGAATAGCTAAATGATTATATGATCATGTTTATAGGAAACGACTGTTAAGCTGAAGTTTAACTCATCTCTTTAATATGTATTTTAAAATTGCTTGACAAATATTGAATGGTTTTAAATTCGATTTGATCTTCAAACTAGATGTAAAAAATATATTAATATATATATATATATATACATATATATATATATATATATATATATATATATATATATATATATATATATATATATATATATATATATATATATATATATATATATATATATATATATATATATATTTATATATATATATATATATATATATATATATATATATATATATATATATATATATATATATATATATATATATATATATATATATATATATATATATATATATATATATATATATATATATATATATTAAAAATATATATAAAAAAATATAAAAAATATATTAATAAAAGTCCTATTTTGCATAAAATATGAAACTTAATTACCGCAATCATATTGGTACATTTGGGTTACATATATGAATAGCCTAAGCGAAGTATTAAACCCATTTTTGTTCTAGGATGCTGGCTTTTTGGTTTTTAGTTATTGTGGTATCTTTTTCTAATGCTTTTTTGGTATCCCCGGTAGACGCAAAAGAAGCTTGGTATGCCCCTGGATGCCACAAAGTAGGTAAGTTTCATTAATGCAATCTAAGTTATAGTAATGACTTACCATAGGAAAGTGAAACCTGTCGACTGTCGTTACAACATTAATCACAATTTATTAGATCATGCTGCGGATCATCATCAGAGGTTAAACATTTAGGTGTTACTTTCAAGCAAAAATTAACATTTCAGACCAGTGCCACAATTAAACATTAAGCCACAAAAATGTTAGGATGTCTTATACGTAACAGTAAAGATTTGCAATCGATCAATTCTATTTTAAATGATTTCTTTGGATTAGTTAGAAATAAGCTTTAATACATATGCCAGTAGTACAATATGGAATCGACATACAAGGTGTATTGACGTGCAAGTCTTAGAAATTTTATATTTTAGGAAACAATGAATATCCGGACATACATTTTGAATATCAGCTTTTACTTAATAAATTAGCTTCTAGAATTAGCTTCAGAATTAGTTTTTCCCCTATAGCAAACGTGAGATAAGAGCACGCCAATTTCTATACAAAATCGTTAATAATTTTATTAATTCTCCTATTATGATCGAGACGATTAACTTTAATATACCTAGACTTACTTCCAGACACCAACAAATATTTTATTTAAGTGTACCTTACTCCCAACATCACTGCGCCATTAGCAAAATATGTATCTACAATAACATTTCCGTTATTGTATTGTTATGGGTTATATTCTCATATAACAGCTCCATCCCATAAAAAAGTTGATGCTATAAGATGCTACAACTTTTGGTAACCAATATTATTTATAAAATATTATAACTAGTTGAAACACATACTAAGTATTACATATTTAAACTTACATTTTTGAGTTTGTATTTAATTCCAAACTTTCTTCTTCTTCTACGGGTTCTCGTAGGTGGACGCTGGGTCGACTTCTAGGTAACCATTGCCTTAAGGTTTTGGCAATTCTATGTTTTGGTGAAGGCGGCGGTGGTTGATCACTGGCACTAGTTATACCAAGTATCCCTCTTCTTAGTTTACATTTACATACAGTGTACATAAGAATAATAATTACAATAAAGGTAATAGTAACATAGGTAAACCAAGATATATGTTTTGTTACATAGGGTTCGTTCATTAACTTATCTAATTCATCTGAGTATTGATCAAGTTTATGTTTAGCTATATTCAAATCTTCCATGTTCAGGTTACTCTATTTAAGTGGTTTTAACTCAGGTAAATCATGTTTCTTCGGTAAGTGATTACAACACTCAAAAGGTATTGAAATAGGATGATAAGCATAATTCATATTTGTTCCATAATCTACAATAGGTTCTGCACAAACTCTAGTACTTCCTATAAAGGCATTACAATCTGGTTGTAATTTTAATATTGAATTTACGTTAATTATTATAGTTTTAATTTCTTTATTAGGACATTTGATTGTTACGGGTAGTGGATCCGAAACTGATATTAGCCATTTATTTTTCTCAATATTTTGGACATTGTAGTCCTTTGCAAATAGTATTGCTGTTTGACATGTACGAGGTAATATATTTACATTCTTTAATATTTGAGCTTCGCATATTGCATCGCTATTTATAGGATATGACAATATATTCGAGCATAGTTTTGTATTAATATCGAATGATTTACAATTATTGATATCTGGAATTGATACAAATGACAAGGTATCATCTTCTTTTGCAATATATTTTTGATTTGTAGCAAGAATATGATGTAATCCTGTTCGGTTATCTAAAATAGGTATGTGATACAAACGATACATTGTATAAGTTTTTGGTTCTACTAAGGGGATTTTTAATACAAATACAATTTTCGATTCCATCTGAAATGCTTGCAATTCTATAATATCCAAATATTTTGCAATTTGTGATGACATTGCTGATAGAGGTAAGTTGTTTTTATTTAAAGATTGTGATATCTTTTGTAAAGAAGAAAGAGACCATGTCTTGTGGAGTTATAATTGAATTATGTAATATTTTTAATCTTGCAAATGTTACAGAGTCTAAAATATCATCTAAAGTACTTTTCAGAAACGTGTAGCTTTCTAATAAAGATTCACATAATTATAATATTTTTTGATTTGTTATACCTTGAATTATAACGTTTTCTGGATTTCTTTTAGGAAAATTTTGAACAGTATGTTCTTTAAAAATAGAAAGTCCTACACCGGTATCTATAAGTATTTTAAATTTATTAGTGATGTGTTTAACGTAATATAGATTTCTTGAATTTACTGTGAGTAAGGGATTTAGAAAAAAAATGTTCTGGGAAGTTCAGATCTGGATTGTAATTGTCTAAATTTATCGCATTCATTTGCGCTTGTAAATTCGTTATTTCCGCTGTGTCGTTTTGCATGATCGGAGGTGGTTGATCTGTATCTTGATCTTACAGAAAATCCTCATAATTATCAATAAATTGTTCGTTTGAGTTAATATGATGCGTTCTCGGATTATTTCTAAAATTGTTTGTGTTCGCATAACTTGTTGTAGTTCCAGATTGATTAAAGTTTTGTTGAAACGGCATAGAACGTTTCGTATTAGAGTTTTGCGTATTATAATTATTCCTAAAATTGCTACTTTGTGGATTTTGTGAATTATTTGTTTGATAATTGGGAGAATTTTGAAATTGTTGGTTTTGTGTTTGTATTGGTTGTTTTCCGAACCGATTTTGTGATTGTCGTTGGCGACATTCATTAAATAAATGACCATTTCGTTTACAGAAATTACAAAACTTATGCTGCATATTCTGCGTATTATTTCTTCTCTGTTCAAATGTCGATTTAGTACTGGTGCCTTGATTTTGGCTTTTGCCGAATTTTTGGCTTTCGAAATATGATAATTGCAGTTCTCGTCTTATGCGATTGGAAGCATCTATCATATTTGTTGGATTACTAGCTCTAATTAATTGTCCTAATTTAGGTTCTAGTCCTGTAAGTAATGTATTTAACGTCATTGTATCTAGTAGACACGTTTGAGCTGCTTTTTGTTCGGCACTTAAATTTGATTTTTGTACTGCCGCGTGCATTTTTGAATTATGCGTTTGTAATCTCGAGAAAAATGTCATTGCGGATTCGTTAGGTAATTGTTTAATTCGTTGTAAGTCTTGAATAAGCGAGGTAAGATCCCTGGAATCCCCGAAGTGCGCATTTAAGAGACTCTTAATTTCAAACCAAGTTTCTGCATTTCGATAATTTACCAATTGAGCGGCTCTACCTCTCAATTTATTTTTAATATGTAAATTTAAAAGTATTTTTTGTTTATCTACTGCCATGCGTTGTGCGTGGTCGCAGGCGTTTAAAAATATGTTTAAAAATATTTGGTCTACCTCAAATTCGGGAACAATTGAAAATATTTCAGACAGTCTATAAGATTTGATAATTGCTTGTGAGTCAGTCATTTTTAAATTTGCTTTTAATTTAATTTTAGAGATTTTATTTATTTTCAATTGTTTAGTTACGTTAGTTGTTATGTAAATACATTTTTATTTTGCAATTTGATTATTACAATATTTAAAATTATTTATTTATTTTTCCCGAAAGATCTTTAGCTAAATATACCTTTTTAAATATACCTTTCACGCAATTTAGACAACAGAACAGTTTCGTTTTACGCTATAATTATGCGTTTGAGAAAATATAATTTTGTCTCGTATGACGAATAAAATATAAAAATACGTAAATAAAAAAGATGATTCAATGATTTGCATTTACATAAATAATTCGATGCTCATTGGAAAGTGTACTTGGAACGTTGGGAAGTGCAGTTCCACTCGTCGTTTTCTGCCAGGGGTTTCTCTAGGAGTTCCTATTCCACAGGACAAAGAACAACGCTTCTTGATTCGTTTCCAGCAAAAGGTTGGAACCTACCAACGGAAGTGAGGACGGTCTCTCCAGGTCTTGCTACTCGAGGAAGTTAGGCAAATCCTTGTTCTCGCCTCGGTTACAATCAAGTTGGATGACACACTTGTTCTTCTGTTGTTCTGGAATCCTACAGCGACTGCGCCAATTTTTATATGTCGGTTTTATAAATTGATTTTTTTAAAACTTTTATTACTTGTTATGCGAATAAAACACTTATTTTAATTTATTTGTACCAAATGTCTGGTACAAAATTACAACTAACTTAAAATATACTTAAGACTGCTGAGACTAAACTGTCTTGAATGATGTTTAATGACTGACTTGTGTTGCTAACTATGACTGACTGACTTAAGCTAAGCTAAGCTCGAATTTATAGAAGATGCCAATCACATATACACCATGTGAGAAATTCGGCGTTCCCATATTCTAGAAATAACTTTATCTATTAGGGTGAAAAGACCAAAGGGGAACGAAAATTAAACTTAAAAATTAAAACTTAAAAATAAATATTTCCTGCAACTTATCTAAATAGTGTTAGATGACAGTTTTATTGTTAAATGCTTTTATCTTAACAGCTCTAGTATCATAATTACTTCCTTCTATTATTTACATCTTGGGTTATATTCTCATATAACATTTCGTTTAAGTAAGTACTGGTTTTCAGAATTATTTATTGTAACCTAAGCAATGATTTTCAGGACTTACCTGTAGATATTATTAAATAATTTTAATTAAGCAATGATTAGGAATTAAATAATTGTAACGTCAGTCAATAAATAAGGATACATATAACGTTGACAATAAACTATATTTTATCCTTATATCTATATATATATATATATATATATATATATATATATATATATATATATATATATATATATATATATATATATATATATATATATATATATATATATATATATATATATATATATATATATATATATATATATATATATATATATATATATATATATATATATATATATATATATATATATATATATATATATATATATATATATATATAAATATATATATATATATATATATATATATATATATATATATATATATATATATATATATATATATATATATATATATATATTTATATATATATATATATATATATATATATATATATATATATATATATATATATATATATATATATATATATATATATATATATATATATATATAAATATATATATATATATATATATATATATATATATATATATATATATATATATATATATATATATATATATATATATTTGTATATATATATATATATATATATATATATATATATATATATATATATATATATATATATATATATATATATATATATATATATATATATATTTATATATATATATATATATATATATATATATATATATATATATATATATATATATATATATATATATATATATATATATATATATATATATATATATATATATATATATAAATATTTATATATATATATATATATATATATATATATATATATATATATATATATATATATATATATATATATATATATATATATATATATATAGATATAAGGATAAAATATAGTTTATTGTCAACGTTATATGTATCCTTATTTATTGACTGACGTGACAATTATTTAATTCCTAATCATTGCTTAATTAAAATTATTTAATAATACCTACAGGTAAGTCCTGAAAATCATTGCTTAGGTTACAATAAATAATTCTGAAAACCAGTACTTACTTAAACGAAATGTAGTAGAGATAAAAAGGCTTCTATTTTAAAGAGGAAATTGTGTAGGGTTTATTTGACTTAATCCGTAAGCCTGCAGACCTGCGGGAAACCCCCGAGGTATTTAATGAAAACAAATAATTTTGCTAAAACAGCTAGACTATGAATAATAATCGAGATTTAAAAGTTTTATATTTAGCTTTAATGTTTAATAATGAAAATAAACCCAGCCCTAAAAGGCGCCTGGCTAACGGGAACGATTCATAATTTTTCGTATAAAATTAAGCACATTTTGTATAAATCTTTCTATATATTTTTAGTATGTAGAAACAATTGTATTTCGATAAATTTTATATAATTTTGGAAAAAGGATCTACGAGAATACTAACGTGTATTCTCTCCATTGCCTTCTTATATAGACTCTACTTTTAGACATTTGCCTCTATTTTGACTATTCTCTCCATTGCCTTCTTGTATACACTCCACTAGATTCCACTTTGGCAAATGGAGCGCTACGCGTTATCTTTCGCGACATAAGTCGTTTGCACCACGGCCATGAGGTATGATTAAATAAGTAATAACTCTTGGTCATTTTTTAAAAGTGATTTCCTAGCTATGTGGGTAGGACTAATCCACTGAAGCTGCTATATAACTTTCATTAATCATGGTCCGCAGTGTCTACCACGTCCACATGTATGCAGTAAAATGGCAAAAACCACCGCGAGGTGCAGGATGGATTTTGGGGGTGATGGCGCCCATCTGCGCTATTGGAACTCTTTTGTTTCTTAAACGTCACACCATTTTTAGTCTAGAATTAATGAATTATTAGTTAGCGACCAATGACCTTTTGTCAAAAATGACACAAGTGACATAACATACGTAGGTAAATGCTGTCATTTCAGTAGGTGCCTTATAAATCGAGACACATATTATTTATGTTGTTTTATTTTGTGCTTTAATTACTGACACCTTCAAGTCGCCGGATATTCTATAGATCATTCTTGCCATCATTATTATGAGCTACCGATCCATAAGAATGATACCTAGATACCTACCTATTGTTTGAAAATAATTGAACTGCTTTCTAATCCTATTTTCCCCAATAATAAAAGTGTCACTTTCTGCGGATGAAAAGTATAATATAACAATTGCAAAATCGTGATTAAGGAAGTTGCTGAGTGGTTATCTCCATTATTTAATGATGGTAGCTAGTTTATATTATAATAAATGCGAATAACACTATGATTTAAAAATATGCCGGAGGCGCCGATATCAGCACATTTATACATCAAATTTTCCAAATTATTAATTAACTAAGTATTTAACGGTCTCTCAACGGCGGGTGGTCCGCACAGTATTACAAAAGACGCTCTCCGCGGCAAGTACCGACGCTTGCTCCGACAGATCTGGTCCTCAGAGCTGTCGGGGTCCAACAAGGTGTCGGCGACAAATATGCTTGCCGTTCCGATTCTACTCTACTCCTTTGGAGTAATAAAATGGACACAGGAGGAGCTGCAGCAACTCGACGTAGGTACCCGCAAAATGATGCATCTCTGTCGGAGTTTGCATCCGAGATCGTCCGTTCCGCGGTTATATCTCCCACGACAACAGGGAGGCCGTGGACTCTTGGGATTGGAGTGTCTCCACAACAGAGTAACTCTGAACACGGCCTGTAAGATTATCAGGAGTTCGGATCCCCTACTCCTCATGGTCAAAGACCATGAAGGAGCTGGCGTAGGAGCTTTTATATATAGGGCAGCACAAAGAGCAGCTAATAGCCTAGGTCTCGACTTCGACACCGAGCGGAATAATCCAAACTCTGTCACCGAGTTGGACCCTGCTCGGTTGAAAGCCCACCTTCGGGCTGCTGGAAATACACTTCGTTTTCAGCAGCACAGGGATAAGCCATTGCACGGAGTCTACTATAGAAATATAGAAGACTTAGGCTTATCTCGAAAGCTGACCTTTAGCTTTTTGAGGTCAGCTGGGCTGAAGTCAGAGACTGAAGGTTTTATATTAGTTTGCCAAGATGGTGTACTGAACACCCTGGTCTACCGAAGCCGCGTAATGGGTATAGAAGTGCCTGACGTTAGCTGCAGAGCTTGTCGTCAGGCCCCAGAGACCATTATGCATTTGCTGTCAGCTTGTCCAGCATATGCGGTCTCTGCCTATATCCATCGACATAACGCGGCATTACGAGTGCTGTATTATCACCTACGGCACTCGTACGGTATAGATCAGACACCGGTGTTGCCCTATGCTCCAGGGGATATTGAGTCCGTTGTGGGGAATGAGAGGTCCCGGATATACTGGAACTATTCATTCCCCACCGTCAGGCGGATACAAGCCAATAAGCCTGACATAGTCCTCCTCGATCACCAACTCAAGACGATGTTTGTTATAGAGTTTTCGGCTCCGGCTGAAAAGAACATCGTCTTGAAAGAGGAGGAGAAACGGACAAAATATCGAGATTTACTCTCCGAACTCCGCAGGCTGTACCCGGGTTATTCTGTTAAAATGGTGGTTCTTATTATTGGCTCTCTCGGAGGTATGCGACAATCATTGCTCTCAGAATTAAGAACCATCCCGGCATGCCGTCAATCGGCAGAAGTCATCGCTGGGAAGATGCAGAAGGCCGTCATACTTGGCTCGTTGCGTCTACTCAGGACACATGAGTTGCGACCTCAATGACCACTTACCCCGCGGACGTGGGGAGTGGTCGTTGAGTAACGAGGCTGGAGGGACTCTCTGGACTAGTCGGAGGCCAGGGGGGACCGACCGGCACCAAAAAAAAAAAAAAAAAAAAAAAAATAATAATAATACCTATATTATAATTATAATATATAGGATATTGAGTCCGTTGTGGGGAATGAGAGGTCCCGGTTATACTGGAACTATTCATTCCCCACCGTCAGGCGGATACAAGCCAACAATCCTGACATAGTCCTCCTCAACTCAAGACGATGTTCGTTATAGAGTTTTCGGCTCCGGCTGAAAAGAACATCGTCTTGAAAGAGGAGGAGAAACGGACAAAATATC
>CAXKVY010004067.1:0-18254 GCA_964058915.1 Tetropium fuscum | reverse complement strand
AATCATAACAGACAGGTAGCTATTTAATTAATGCCAGTGGCGTAGCCAGGGGAGAGCCCCCCCTGAAATCATAAATACTATACCCATCATTCGAATTTTTATTTAAATTTTTGGTTCAAGTCTCAATATTTTTTATTATTAAAAGGCACTTTCATTAAGTTAATTAGTAACTATTTTTATGAACTGTCAGAATTTGGATTAGGTACCTATTTAAAGATGTTAATATAATTTTTCAAAGCTTTCCTTGGTATTTTAGTTCTCCAACCCTCCCTCCTAAATCTAAATTCTGGCTATGCCACTGATTATTGCCTCTATTGACAATATCTTAAATCCAGTTAAAAAATATGACTTGTTGCCTGAATGTTTGACACAGTGAATACAAACGTTATATAACCACATTTGCCTTAAATAACAGCCCTTAGATGTAGATAACTTGGGCAATGGCATGGTCTGTTGTAGATCCATTGTCGCAAAACATGTTTTCCTGTCAACGGAGGATATTTGTCTATCTAGTCTATCTGTCTAAAAGAAGGTATCTACTTTTTGGGAATGAAAAGCCAATGTAAATATGTAAAAACTATGTAAATATGGGAAAAAAATTCTCAAAAATGTAACATAACACCTTTATACACTAAACATTTTCATTTTATGTGTGACATAGCACATTTCTCATCAAAAAATGTCCTCAAAACATTACAAATCTAGGATTTACTATTATTGGGGAGGTTAGATCTATACCAGGAAAGGTCAAAAATTGCAAAAAATATTATTTTCAAAAAATGTGAAATGACACATTTATTGACTTATGTCTTCAATTAATATTAACACAACACAATATCATGGACCCCTACATGATATTTTGCTTTACATGATATTTGGCCTACATTGCTTGGCAAGCATATCGCAATGAATGACCAAAGGAGTATTAGGCTCTATATCAGTGTTACAATTTAAACACGAAGACATTTCAAATAATTAAATGACATCAATTCAATAAGCAGTTAACTACAAACACATAAGTTATACCAAGGGATACCCAGTTTCTGCACCCAGGGGCCGATCAGGGTGACTAACAAATAACACACAAGGCAGGCCGCGGAAGGGCGTAAAAAAATGTAAACAGGGGATTATAAATAAAACGGTAAAATACCTTGCTAGCAAAAACTATATCGCAAGATAGGTACCGACACCGATTAGCATTCACAAAAACAGTCAATAGCAGTATACGAGAAAATGATTGTAAATTGATCTTATACCGAATAGTTTATTAAAGTATTTAAATATTGCACAATACTACAATATGCTGATAATCAGTACTATTAACAACTATATATATATATATATAATATATATATATATATATATATATATATATATATATATATATATATATATATATATATATATATATATATATATATATATATATATATATATATATATATATATATATATATATATATATATATAATATATATATATATATATTATATTATATATATATATATATATATATATATATATATATATATATATATATATATATATATATATATATATATATATATATATATATATATATATATATATATATATATATATATATATATATATATATATATATTAAATTTTAAAAGGAAACTTACTTAAACGGCAAAATAACTGGTAAGCTCTAGAGAGCCAATGAACAGCGTCTGTATAATACGAGCACCGACGATAATAGACTAGTAATAGTGGTTGCCTGGTGGCTACTGAGTGAGTGTTTCGAATCACTGAACCGGCTCTTGCCGTAGGTCGTGTATCGTCGCGCTCGTGACTCGCTCAAATTTGATTCTGATTCATAGGACATACCATATAATCCATATAATACACTACAGCACTACACAATAGGGACACAGTCAAGGCGCAAGACGTTATCGGCTCATCGGCTGGCGGGCGGCGGCATCCGATGACAAAACACATAACACATGCACTTTCTCGTTATAGGTCAGGATAGGTAGGCAGTGCCGTCACATTACTGGATTGAATTTAAAAAAATAAACTTATTTATTAAATAGATAACAAGATAACCTATTAATTAATAATCTATATATATATATATATATATATATATATATATATATATATATATATATATATATATATATATATATATATATATATATATATATATATATATATATATATATATATATATATATATATATATATATATATATATATATATATATATATATATATATATATATATATATATATATATATATAATGTTAGGTGCTATTTTACGAAATCAGATTTAATTGATTTAATTGACGTTTATTAACACAAATATATTTTATGAAAAATACAAGCACAATGTTTCATATCTCAAGAAAGAATGCCCCTCCGTCCCTACGAGCTGGACTCAGTCAAGACCATAATCTAATGTTTATCTCAGCGGTTCTGGAATGTTTACAAAACACAGGTGGCCTCTGGTTCGAATATGAGGCTTAATAGGTGCCCGTCACTGCCATGGGCGTCGTGTATCCTTAACAATATATATATATATATATATATATATATATATATATATATATATATATATATATATATATATATATATAGATATATATATATATATATATATATATATATATATATATATATATATATATATATATATATATATATATATATATATATATATATTGAGATAAACGAATATCCAGAGCCCAAATACAGAGTTAAAATAAACACGTTAAATTATAAATTAATACGTGTACTGAGATTCAATCTATAAAGTCCCAACTCTAGTATCAGTCGCGAGCGCAAGCATCTCTACACATTAAAAAATTAAACTGTTTGAACCAAAATTCATCAATATTTAAGGTAAGCTAAAGAAATTAAATAATTAGCTGCAATATGATTGGTCACATTATGTGAGAATAATATAACATAACACTCGTTCTCAAGGAAGTTCGATTGTTTCAAATTGATAAAATAGAAACGAGTAACAAGAGAGAGAGAGAGAGTTGCGATAGCGTCCTTTTACAAGCGGCAGCTACGCTTATGTCTATGTAAAATTTATAAATTATAATAAATTAAACAATAGTTAAATAAAAAAATTTGTAGTACAATATTCAGTTATCAACGGGTAAACAAGTGGAGAAGAAAATTAGCCAAGATTTATAGTTTTCTGACTTGGTAATACGTTATTCCAAGCACGGTGTCCCCAGGGAGAGTGTACGAGGTTAAAATAGTGTACGAAGAAGGAAAAGGAGGAGGGAATCGTTCAGAGAGAATTATGTAAGCAGAGGATAAAAGTTTATGGAAAAGGGCTTGCCAACACCGTTTTCGTGCAACGTCCGTGTTATCTAAATTACGTTATTTTAAACAAACGAGAGTAGCGTTGGGTATCGGAATGTATAATAAACAAATTGTTCGCGTTTCCATGGGAAACCAGCCAGCGTTAGGGCACTACGTCACGACGAATTTCGTATAAAAGGGTGAACGCGAGCTACAATCGGGAAGAGTTGTCGAGCACCCAGCCAGCATTCAAGGACCTCACCAGGTCCAGTCTAGTTTGGCCGAACTGTTCGCAATTGTCCAATCTGAATCCATTCAGGACCCCTCCAGGTTCAGGTGGATTGCGGAAGCATTGTCTGCCAGCCGGTTAGCATTCAAGGACCCCACCAGGTCTAGTCTAGCTTTAGCCAACTGCTCACAGCGCACCATCATCTACGAAAATTCCGCATCCATACAGGACCTCTCCAGGTTCGGATGGTTTGCAGAGGCGTCGTCAACCAGCCGGTTAGCATTCAAGGACCCCACCAGGTCTACTCTAGCTTTAGCCGACTGTTCGCCAAACACCCTTGTCCGCGAGAAGCCAGTAATTTCCGGCCGTTGATTCACTCTACAGACCAGCCATGGCCACTGTTCCGGCCCACGGTGATGCTCTCGAGCCCGGGGAAGTATCCCTAGGTAAAGTCACTTAAGTTCTTCTACTGCCGCCATGCCCTACATCGTTTTACGCAACTTTAAAGGTTGCATTATTCCGATCTAACGCCCTAAGTTATTGTTGTATGACTTGGACGCAAATATTCGTAATTTATCTTTAAAACCACGACTCTATGTTCTCGTCTACGGTACCGGACCTGATTTTTCTGTGTTACTTGAAGCTTAGTATAATTAAGTCTCGTCATATCATAATAAATTTCTCTTACTAGCAGTTTATCATGTACGAGGGAATCAGTGTGAATAAGTCCTAATGCCCTAATTGATCTGGGTAATGGGTTGTACAAAACAAACGCCTTGTTTATAACGCCTTTAATATAATTGCCATCCGCTGTCCTGCCCTGCTGCAAGGGTCGGTAAGTGCAATAAGCTACCTGCTTCGGGTGTTTATCGACCCCTGCGGTAGCATCTGGATCACCAGACGTTGCACAGGATAAGATTTGACACGTGCCTCTTCGCTTCATATGTTTCGGTATTTGCCGATGCCCATGCACACCAGTGGTTGTTTTATTATTTGTGAATATTTCCCACTTAAGGTTATCGACGCCCTGCAGATGGGGAGCGTTTTGGACCACAAGATTCACGGAGGTAATCGCACTTGTTTTGTATTGGCCATGAGTTCAGAATATACAGGGAAGTTTTTCCCCAGGCATATGTGAAGTTTTACTTGTGTCGTGTTTATATAGGATAAGATTTGACGGGTGTCCTTTGGTTCATTATACTCAGTATGTACCTATGTCAGATGCACACCTTGTGTATTGTCTAGCAACTGAAGAACCGACATGCTAAATCTACAGAGGGTACTGACGTCTTGTTACGTCCCTGCGAGCCCTGCACCGATTGGTGCCCCCAGTGGAGCGCTCAGCCCTGGGGAAGTCTTCAGAGGTTCAACGGTTGTGGGACAATAATACAAGTTCTGTATTAACTATGGTACGCAACATTATACAGGGAAAATTCCCTGGACACCGTGAAGTTTTACCTATACTAACTAGGTTTCGGTAACCCCTGCGTGGTCACAATCACATAATTTTGTTGATTGCCTACGCTAATATCAGAATGGCGATTGCCATAAACCATGACACAGTACGTCATTGCATATATGACTATGATGAGAATAAATGTCCTAAAAACAGTTTCCGTATTCTATTGGCTTCAGATTTCCTTCCGAAATTGGGTAACAAATCATGTTGTGCTCCTAATAACGTATAGTCTTATATAACCCTGTATTACAGTACTATACAAAGATTTAAACAGAGTGTCACTAAGTCAGAGTACCACAGCCATCAGTATTTTCAAAGTGTTCTTTTGTGCTATAAATTGAGGTAACCTAAATCAGATCCGAATGGGGACAAGTAATATCAAACTTTAAAAGAACTAGGGTATTAACAAAACTACAATCACAACGTAAATTTGGGCCTTAACTAAATAACACTAGACGATCACTTAAAAGGCCAACTTGTTTATTTTTCTTGCTTTGTCAGATGTATATATATATACATGTTATATGAGAATATAACCCAATATGTAAATAACAGAAGGAAGTAATTAAGATACTAGAGCTATTAAGATAAAAGCATTTAATAATAATATTGTCATCTAAGACTATTTAAGTAGTTGCAGGAAATATTTATTTTTAAGTTTACTTAATGTAAAGGAAATGCCGTCTGGTATCTTATAACCTCTTCGACCCTCCGGAAATCGTTCCCCTTTGGTCTTTTCACCCTAATAGATAAAACTATTTCTAGAATATGGGATCGTCTCTTTTCTCACGTAAGCCACTCAGCATCTCCATAAATTCGAGCTTAGCTTAGTTTAAGTCAGTCAGTCATTAAACATCATTCAATACAGTTCAGTCTCAGCAGTCTTAAGTATACTTTAAGTTAGTTGTAATTTTGTACCAGACGTTTGGTACAAATAAATTTTATAAGTAAAAATAAGTGTTTTATTCGTGTAACAAGTAATAAAAGTTTTTAAAAAATCAAATTATAAAACCGACATATAAAAATTGGCGCAGTCGCTGTAGGATTCCAGAACAACAGAAGAACAAGTGTGTCATTCCAACTTGATTGTAACCGAGGCGAGAACAAGGATTTGCCTAACTTCCTCGAGCAGCAAGACCTGGAGAGACCGTCCTCACTTCTGTTGGCAGGTTCCAACCTTTTGCTGGAAACGAATCAAGAAGCGTTCTTCTTCGTCCTGTGAATTAGGAACTCCTAGAGAAACCCCTGGCAGAAAACGACGAGTGGAACTGCACTTCCCAACGTTCCAAGTACACTTTCCAATGAGCATCGAATCATTTATGTAAGTGCAAATTATTGAATCATCTTTATTATTTACGTATTTTTTATATTTTATTCGTCATACGAGACGAAATTATATTTTCTCAAACGCATAATTATAGCGTAAAACGAAACTGTTCTGTTGTCTAAATTGTGTAAAAGGTATATTTAGCTAAAGAACTTTCGTGAAAAGTATATAAATAATTTTAAATATTGTAATAATCAAATTGCAAAATAAGAATATATTTTCATTACAACTAACGTAACTAAACAATTGAAAATAAATAAAATCTCTTAAATTAAATTAAAAACAAACTTAAAAATGACTGACCCACAAGCAATTATCGAACCTTATAGACTGTCTGAAATATTTTCCATTGTTCCCGAATTTGAGGGAGACCAAATATTTTTAAACACATTTTTAAATGCATGCGACCACGCACAACGCATGGCAGTAGATGAACAAAAAATACTTTTAAATTTACATATTAAAAATAAATTGAGAGGTAAAATATTTTTAAACACATTTTTAAATGCATGCGACCACGCACAACGCATGGCAGTAGATGAACAAAAAATACTTTTAAATTTACATATTAAAAATAAATTGAGAGGTAGAGCCGCTCAATTGGTAAATTCTCGAAATGCAGAAAGTTGGTTTGAAATTAAGAGTCTTTTAAATGCGCACTTCGGGGATTCCAGGGACCTTACCTCGCTTATTCAAGATTTACAACGAATTAAACAAGTACCTAACGAATCCGCAATGACATTTTTCTCGAGATTCCAAACGCATAATTCAAAAATGCACGCGGCAGTACCAAAATCAAATTTAAGTGCCGAACAAAAAGCAGCTCAAACGTGTCTACTAGATACAATGACGTTAAATACATTACTTACAGGACTAGAACCTAAATTAGGACAATTAATTAGAGCTAGTAATCCAACAAACATGATAGATACTTCCAATCGCATATGACGAGAACTGCACTTATCATATTTCGAAAGCCAAAAATTCGGTAAAAGCCAAAATCAAGGCACCAGTACTAAATCGATATTTGAACACAGAAAAAATAATACGCAGAATATGCAGCATAAGTTTTGTAATTTTTGTAAACGAAATGGTCATTTATTTAATGAATGTCGTCAACGACAATCACAAAATCGGTTTGGAAATCAATCAATACAAACACCAAACCAACAATTTCAAAATTCACCAAATTATCAAACAAATAATTCACAAAATCCACAAAGTAACAATTTTAGGAACAATTATAATACGCAAAACTCTAATACGAAACGTTCTATGCCGTTTCAACAAATCTTTAATCAATCTAGACCTACAACAAGTTATGCGAACACAAACAATTTTAGAAATAATCCGAGAACGCATCATATTAATTCAAACGAACAATTTATTGATAATTATGAGGATTTTCGGTCAGATCAAGATACAGATCAACCACCTCCGATCATGCAAAACGACACGGCGGAAATAATGAATTTACAAGCGCAAATGCGATAAATTTAGACAATTACAATCCAGATATGAACTTTCCAGAACAAACCTTTTTCTAAACCCCTTACTCACAGTAAATTCAAGAAATCTATATTACGTTAAAGACATCACTAATAAATTTAAAATACTTATAGATACCGGAGCAGGAGTTTCTATTTTTAAAGAACATACTGTTCAAAATTTTCCTAAAAGAAACCCAGAAAACGTTATAATTCAAGGTATAACAAATCAAAAAATTTGAATTAATCAATCAACATTGATTCCCTTTAAAAGTGAAGATCCGCATAAGGTTTACATTTATAATTTAGATATCGAATTCGACGGACTTCTAGGATCAGACTTTTTAGAACCTTATGATTGCATAGTAGATTTGAAAAATAAACAATTAATTACTAATTTTAAAACACTTCCATTATTTAAAGTAGACGGAGATTCTATCTTAAAATCACCTAATAAATTTAATAATAATTCCTTAATAAAAAACCAGATTTCAATTGAACCACGAGTTGAAAAAATTTACAAGTTAAAGTGTAATTTAAAAAATACGGATGCAATATTATTAGGACAAGAAAAAGAAAGAGTACGTATACCAAATGCTATAGTTAAAATTAACGAAAACGGTGAATTTCTAACGTCAATATTAAATGCAAATGCAATACCAAAAAATATCGAGTTTACAGATATAAAATTAGAACCAATAACAGATATTGAGCTAATGTTAAAGTTTAATTCCGAGAATAATACAAATCAAACACAATTAATTGACAGAGATTTTGAAATACGAAATCAATTACAACTAGAACACCTTAATAGCGAAGAACAAGATTTAATAATAAATCTTTAGATTTTTCAGATATATTTTATTTAGAAGGTGACAATTTGACATTCACTAACCAGATAAAACATTCTATAGATACAAATAACGCAAAACCCGTATTTACTAAATCTTATAGGTATCCTCATGTTCATAAACAAGAAGTAAAATCACAAATATCGAAAATGTTAGAACAAGGTATAATTAGACATTCTATATCTCCTTGGTCATCACCCGTTTGGGTAGTCCTTAAAAAACTTGACGCCTCAGGAAAACAAAATGGCGAGTTGTTATAGATTATAGGAAATTAAATGAATTAACTGTAGAAGGTAAATACCCCTTACCCAACATTTCAGATCTTTTAGACCAATTAGGAAAATGTGAATATTTTACAACATTAGATTTAGCATCAGGTTTTCACCAAATAGAAATTAATCCCGATGATATTTCAAAAACTGCTTTCTCTGTAGAAAATGGACACTACGAATTTGTTCGTATGCCATTTGGCTTAAGGAATGCCCCATCAACTTTTCAAAGAGTTATGGATAATATTTTATTAGGAATTCAGAATGAAAGATGTCTTGTTTACATGGATGATATTATTGTATATTCCCCAACGCGAACTATATTATACACGAACATATTTCCAGTTTAACTGAAGTTTTTCAACGTCTCAAAGACGCAAATCTTAAAATACAACCAGACAAATGCGAATTTCTCAGAAAAGAAGTAGCATATTTAGGACATTTAATTACTCCCGAAGGTGTTAAACCTAACCCTGCAAAAATTGATTGTGTAAAGAATTTTCCTCAACCAAAAACTCCAAAAGATATAAAATCATTTTTAGGTCTTACAGGATATTATAGACGTTTTATACCAAATTTTGCAAAGATATCAAAACCTTTAACTAAATTATTACAGAAAGATATTCAATTTAATTTTAATTCTGATAGCCAACAAGCTTTTCAACAACTCAAAAATGCTTTAATCTCTCCTCCTATTTTAATTTACCCGAATTTCGATGAACCTTTTGTATTAACTACTGATGCTAGCGCATTTGCCATAGGCGCTGTTCTTTCACAAGGTCGTCCTAATAGAGATCTTCCTATTGCTTATGCTTCTAGAACTTTATGTCGTGCAGAAACTAAATATTCAACAATAGAAAGAGAACTTTTAGCAATCGTATGGGCTGTAAAACATTTCAGACCATATTTGTACGGTAGAAAATTTTTATTAATAACTGATCATCGACCATTGACATGGTTACTATCTATTAAAGATCCTGGTAGCAGATTAGCAAGATGGCGATTAAAACTCGAAGAATATAGTTATGGAATTCAATATAAACCTGGAAAAATTAATCAAATGCTGACGCTCTTTCCAGAATTAAAATAAACTATTTTAAAGAATGTATGAAGCACATTCATCACACGAAAATTCTAACATCAAATAGCAATGATTTAGAAACCGAAGACGCAGAACCTACTGCAATCACACCAGACATGATGTAGAAGAATTAGACAGATTTGTGAACTTGTACAAAACACAATCTTTAATTGATTACTCTAAAATTAAATTTACTAATAACCAACTTTTAGATAAAAGTCATAAACACATAGTAACGTTTTTCCAAAAGAATGAATTACAGGATATCCACTATAAAATTATTGAGGATATATTCGAAGAAGACCCAGACTTTCGCGAAAACAAAATTAATATTTTAACAAGTAAAACCGTAAGAAATAGAAAATACTACATTATCCCATTACCTTACGGAGCAGATGATGTCATAGAAACACTTTTATAACACTGTTTAGAGATCAAAACGTATTTAACGATTCAGATACGTATTTCATTGAAAATAATTTAAATTTACCCAGTCTTGAAATGTTATCATTTATATTTGCAGAAAAGGATATTAAATTCACAGCATGTCAAAATGTAGTTAAAACTCTAGATGATGAAATACCAATAATACTTGATCAATTTCTCTCAGGCAAAGCAAATTTACACCGCGGAATTAATGAAACTATTCGTAGAATTAAGGATAAATATAATTGGAAAGGTCTAACTAAAGATGTAGAAAACTATATAAAAAAATGTGAGATATGCGAAAAAACAAAGGCACTTAGAAAAAATTTAGATAACCCCCTAGTAATTACTGAAAACCCTAAAACACCATTTGAAAGAATAAATATAGATATATTAGAGATACCAACGCGAAATTATGTTCTTACTGTTTGCGACGAGTTAACAAAATTTACACAAGCTTACCCCATTAAAGATAAAGCAGCAAAATCCATTGTAAATACGCTTCTCGTATATTTTCAGCACTACGGTACGCCCTTACATATACATTGCGATCAAGGTACTGATTTTAATAACGCATTAGTTAAAGACTTATGCACCTTCACGCCATACGAACTAGTTTTTGGACATAGTTCAAGTCGTCCTCCAGAGACATTATATAATGAAAAAGAATTAATATCTAAATACGTCCGTGATTTAAATAACCGTATGTCATATTACTATAAAATTGCACGGGCTAAAACTAACCTTCAGAAGGAAAAGGCCAAAGAACGATTTGATAAACACGTAACAGAAAATTTACCTAAATACGAAATTGGCGATAAAGTATATGTAAAGGAAACGCAAATAAAGAATAAATTAGCAAACAAATTCAATGGACCATTCGAAATTAAAGAAATATTTAAGAACTCCGCATCACTTTATAATCCTAAAACAAATCAAACTACTAAAATAAATTTCGACAGACAAACCATATTCTGAAAATTAAAATTTATTTTCAGGTTATGTCTGCTATTTGTAGCAGCAACCCCACAATACACCATTACACCAATTAATAATACGATAGGAATATATTACCACGAGGAAAGCTATGTAAAAATTTCTAACGAAAAATTGACTACTAGTATACAAAGATTTGGAGCCTATAAAAACAGCTCTTGATTATAACGATGACCTCCTAGATGACATTATAACGACACTCACAGACGATGACCCCCGTATGACTCAATTCGTAAATAAAATTAAACATTTTGTACAAACCCACGTTAAATCTTTAACACAAATATCTCAATTAATTCTTGAAAAAATTTCGGAAATATACGCAGATACAAAAAGATATAAACGCGGTATCCTAAATGGAGTACGATCAATTAGGAAAGCGATATCAGGTAACCTGGATGCCTCTGATGGCGAATATTACGTTAATTGTATAAATAAAATAAATCGAGATGATCGTCACTTGGAAACTCTAATGAAAAACCAAATTTCCGTAACTACGTCAGTTATGAAAAGTTTCAATTCAACAATTCAAAAATTAAGAATAGACGAAGAAACCTTTAATAAGGATATAAAAGAAATAGAAAATGTTATTCGCAACATATCAGGTGACGTTTGGCACCTGACAGTGCAAGTAAAAATATTAGAATTATGTGAATATTTATTAGAAAGCTACACGTTTCTGAAAAGTACTTTAGATGATATTTTAGACTCTGTAACATTTGCAAAATTAAAAATATTACATAATTCAATAATAACTCCACAAGACATGGTCTCTTTTTTACAAAAGATATCACAATCTTTAAAAAAAAACTTACCTCTATCAGCAATGTCATCACAAATTGCAAAATATTTGGATATTATCGAATTGCAAGCATTTCAGATGGAATCGAAAATTGTATTTGTATTAAAAATCCCCTTAATAGAACCAGAAACGTATACAATGTATCGTTTGTATACCATACCTATTTTAGACAACCGACAGGATTACATCATATTCTTCCTACAAATCAAAAATATATTGCAAAAGAAGATGATTCCTTGTCATTTGAATAAATTTCAGATATCAATAATTGTAAATCATTAGATATTAATACAAAACTATGCTCGAATATATTCTCATATCCTATAGATAGCGATGCAATATGCGAAGCTCAAATATTAAAGAATGTAAATATATTACCTCGTACATGTCAAACAGCAATACTATTTGCAAATGACTACAATGTCCAAAATATTGAGAAAAATAAATGGCTAATATCAGTTTCGGATCCACTACCCGTAACAATCACATGTCCTAATAAAGAAATTAAAAGTATAATAATTAACGTAAACTCAATACTAAAATTACAACCAGATTGTAATGCCTTTATAGGAAGTACTAGAGTTCGTGCAGAACCTATTGTAGATTATGGAACAAACATGAATTACGCTTATCATCCTATTTCAATACCTTTTGAGTGTTGAGTGTTGTAATCACTTACCGAAGAAACATGATTTACCTGAGTTAAAACCACTTAAATTAAGTAACCTGAACATGGAAGATTTGAATATAGCTAAACATAAGCTTGATCAATACTCAGATGAATTAGATAAGTTAATGAATGAACCCTATGTAACAAAACATATATCTTGGTTTACCTATGTTACTATTACCTTTATTGTAATTATTATTGTACACTGTATGTAAATGTAAACGAAGAAGAGGGAAACTTGGTATAACTAGTGCCAGTGATCAACCACCGCCGCCTTCACCAAAACATAGAATTACCAAAACCTTAAGGCAATGGCTACCTAGAAGACGACCCAGCGTCCAGCTATGAGAACCCGTAGAAGAAAAAGAAAGTTTGGAATTAAATACAAACTCAAAAATGTACGCTTAAATATGTAATACTTAGTATGTTTTTCAACTAGTTATAATATTTTATAAATAATATTGGTTACCAAAAGTTGTAGCATCTTATAGCATCAACTTTTTTTATGGGATGGAGCTGTTATATGAGAATATAACCCAAGATGTAAATAACAAAAGGAAGTAATTAAGATACTAGAGCTATTAAGATAAAAGCATTTAATAATAAAATTGTTATCTAAGACTATTTAAGTAGTTGCAGGAAATATTTATTTTTAAGTTTACTTAATGTAAAGGAAATGCCGTCTGGTATCTTATAACCTCTTCGACCCTCCGGAAATCGTTCCCCTTTGGTCTTTTCACCCTAATAGATAAAACTATTTCTAGAATATGGGAACGTCTCTTTTCTCACGTAAGCCACTCAGCATCTATAAATTCGAGCTTAGCTTAGCTTAAGTCAGTCAGTCATTAAACATCATTCAAGACAGTTCAGTCTCAGCAGTCTTAAGTATACTTTAAGTTAGTTGTAATTTTGTACCAGACGTTTGGTACAAATAAATTTTATTATTAAAAATAAGTGTTTTATTCGTGTAACAAGTAATAAAAGTTTTTAAAAAATCAAATTATAAAACCGACATAATATATATATATATATATATATATATATATATATATATATATATATATATATATATATATATATATATATATATATATATATATATATATATATATATATATACATATATATATATATATATATATATATATATATATATATATATGTATATATATATATATATATATATATATATCTACATAGGAGTGTATGTACGCATGTATGTATGTCAGTCTGTCTGTCTGAATGTATATATGTATGTGTATGTATTGCCATCTGATGAAGTAATGGGGAATAAATAAAGTCAGAAGAGAAAAGAGAAATGAAAGGGGGTGGGGGGGAGTAGCTTCAGTCCATTGGTTCAGGTTTAAAACGATTTATTTGACTCGGAGATCTATTTTGCTGCGGAAATCGTTGATTTCGCATCACTTGGCTAGGTCTTTGAAAATATTGATTTCTTTGTATAGTAAAATTATTATTTGGCCAAAACTGATTTTGTGAAGTTTGAGGAAACGTATTCTTAGTAAAAGGTTGTATTGTCTGAGGTTGAGGCGTAAATTGAGGTCTAAACGTATTTTGTGGGAAACTCGTATTTCTATAAGTTTGCTGAAACAGTAATTTTACAAGATTTTGATATTGTGGATTTCTTTGTATTTGTTGATTGTTATTAGGAAAATGCCGTTATGGTTGCTGATTAAAATTTGTTGGAGCTAGTCTTGTAATAGGTGTAAATGTAAATGTTTGAGAATTTAATGTATTTGTCCTCTGTTGACTATAAAGCAAGTTTTTTTCCTCTACAAGTAAAGACATTGCTTGTTCAAGGCTATCTGGATTCCTTAATCTCACGTTATTCTGAATATTTCCGCTAAGTTCTCTTAAAAAGGTTCTAAGTGCTAAACTATTATATATACGACTTTTCAGTAATCTTTCTTGTTCTGTCATTGGCAGAGTATTTAATTTTGATAATATCAAACTTCTGTCATCTTGACATCTCATGCCAAAATTATACGGGGCTGCATCTCATGCATAAAATTATATTTATGTTAAAAACTGATATTCAATTGGTCTTGGGTTTGGCATAGTCAATGAATTAGAATTACTATTATTTTCTGATCTAAAAAGAATATCAAGTCTATGTGCCAATTCGTCGATATCAGGGGTTAATGACATAAAGTTTTCATTTTGATTTATAATTTTCTAAATATGTTTAATTCGGATTAATAAATAAATATTATTTATTATGCTGGAGAATATTATGTACAAAATTTCCGTTGAAGAACATGAAAATACAAATTATTCAGGGGAAATTACAAGGAAAAATGTTTAAGGAAAGCAAAAATGTTCGACTTACAGTAGTAAGATGAAAAGTTTCATTTCCTTGGCTTGATTAAACTAAAGTTGATTTCTTTGTTGTTGTTGTTTGTTTGTTTGTTTGTTGGTTGCAATTTCTTCTTAGCCTAATGCCACTAGGAGTTAGTCGACTTCCTAAACTAGCTGGTTTTGGCGATGTGGTCCTCTACCAGTGGGTGTTGAATTCGGCAATGTTGTCCTTGTCCAACGGCTTCCTGTTTAATTCTTTCGTCGCACTTTGTTCCTCTCCAGACAAGTTTGTTTGGTTTTTTCATTAATAAACTTGTCAAAACAGACCGGAATTTGCGATTTTTGGCTCTCCGTTTAGTGATCCTACCGACTGCGCTACTTTTGTTTTCGAAAGAGGGCAAAGTGTTTTTAACAAAATAAAATTTTTTGTTGAAAGCAAATTTATTCAACATGTGAATCTCACAAGAGCTCGGTTGTTTGCTTACCGATAAGGATATAAATGGGCACAAGTACAATCAGCATTTAATATACAATTGCCTTATTATTAGTGGTTGATATAACTTACCTCCCATCCTACTAACCGTTAAATAAAGTTGGCTGCATTTTATCGGTACGTGGCTTGTGATCTATGATGTAATATGTAATTTATATCTAGAGGCACCACTAGATATACTCATGTCGATAATAAATTTAATTATGTTTAGAGATTGGCCAGGATATTGAAATAAAATATTGGAATCAAATGGAAATGGAAAAAGAGAAAGCGTTAGCAGACCAAAAGCGGCACTTACGCGTTGAGTTTGAGGAGAATTTAAAAGCAGAAATAAAAAATGTGGTACAGCAAGAACGCGAAATGTGCCAAGAGGAAATGAATAGAATGACGGAGGAATTCGAGGCTACCTTGATTGAAGAATTGGATAAGTTAGAATCAAGGTTAAAAAGTGAATATGAAGAATTGATGGAAAATCAGGAAATTCAACTACGTAAGGAATGGGAAGAAAAATTAAGGCAAGAAGTGCAAAGAACCGTTGAAAATATGACAATAGAATTTTTGAATGAACTGGACAGACAAAAGAATATCATGGCGACCAACTTTAAATTGGAAATACAGTAAGAATATTGTTTGTCATATATGTAATAATTACATTATTATTATTATTTAATAATGTTATTAACTATTATAGTGGAGCGGATCTACGAAAAAAAAGGGGTCCAAACGGAAGTGACTTTTTTGAAAACAAATTTTTTCCAACTTGTTCATAATGTTCCCCCCTACCCCCTGGTAACTATTTCCGGTAATTGCTGTCCACCAGGGGACGCGTAATCTAAAAAAACCTGTTTTTACAATATTTGAATGGCTGCGCGCGCCCCCCGGTGGGCAACAATTACCGGAAAAAGTTACCAGGGTGTAAAGGGGAACATTATTAACAAGTTGAAAAAAATTTTTGTAAAAAAGTCACTTCCGTTTGCAAACTTAGATCCGCTCCACTAAATCTATTAAAGTTTTGCTAATATCAGTAATTCTGGTGTAATTTTTTACATGTTGTGTTATACCATCTGCATTAAATAAGTTCCTACTTTTTCTAACATAAAATTCATCACACAAAAAGTTCAAATTAAAGTCACCAATTAAAATAGTACGATAATTATTACAAAACATTTTTTACACACAAATATTTTCAAATTGATCAAGAAAAGTTGCGTGACTTGCACTTGGCGAGTGATAAAGGCTGCCAATTAACCATTTTGTACCGCAATATGTGACTGAAATAATTTTACACCAATAATTATAGACGGGGAAAATGAGAGGAAAAAGCGCCCTGAGCTATCACTTTTTATGACACGCAGCTAGAGACCTCGGGGTTTTTGCAATCGATTCTAAAAACAATTTAGAAAAAAGTTCGGGGGATAACTAATCAAAAAATGCATTTTTGTCTACAAAAATGCATCAAAAACTGCATCAAATTTGCAGCCACATTTTACTTCATAAAAAACTTTTTTAAAAGGGTGCAAAGTTGTTCATTTTTATTGCTCGGGGGTTTTCGGGTTCGCTGATCACGAATCCGACGTCAAAAAACATCCTGGGTGTACCTGGGGGTCTGTACACCCTCTATCAACCTCGTCTACAGGAATTCCCCCTCAAAAATGGCAAAACTTCGTTCAAATATCTTATCCGGGGTTTTTGGATTCGCTGATCACGAATCCTGGGGGTACCTGAGGGTCGGTACACTCCCTATCAATCTCGTCTCCAGGAATTTTCCGTCAAGTGACGGCAAAAATTTGTTCAAATATCTTACCCGGGGGTTTTTTGGTTCGCTGATCACGAATCCGATGTCAAAAAACATACCGGATGTACCTGGGGGTCGGTACACCCACATTGAACCTCATCTCCGGGAATTCTCAACGAATAATGGCTGAAATATATTGAAATGACCTACCCAGGGGTTTTCGGGGTTGCTGATGACGAATCCAACGTCCAAAATCATCCCGGATGTGGTAGTGATGTCCCTAGTGGTCGGTACACCCACTATAAACCTCATCTCCGACAATCCTTGACAATTACGCAATTTAAATATCTCTGACAGCACGATACTTTTCAAAAACCTTTCTGCAACGTTTTATGTGTAAACAAAAAATAAACTAAAACGTTTCTGAAACGTTTCGTAGAAACGTTTTTCGTAGAACGTAGAAACGTTTCGTAGAAACGTTTTTTAGATTCAAGTACCTAACTACTGGATAGGGCTGGAACCTTTGATGTAACTATAACACTCGGAGTAGTTTCCACAAACACCAAAACACTTTAATTTTGCTCGACGCGCGTTTCGCCAACCAAGTTGGCATCATCCGGAGACGATTAAAACTAATCTTAAACTAAAAATCTACCCTATTTATACTATTTATAGTGAAATCATTAGTTACGCTTCAATGATTAGTTGCCAAGCAACGCGTAAAGCGCGCTATACGGTATAAGTCCCTTGTCACTATTCATACTACTTTTACATTTTACAATTTCTATGCTCTCAAATGCATCCAATTGTCTATTATTGGTCACATT